>DWKL01003400.1:0-11555 GCA_018249415.1 Phareas burnsi
GAGTCTAAGCGGACTATATTATATTATATATTGTACATAGTAAGAAAATACCATTGAGAATCAAAGGCATAATAAAAAAAAAAAAAAAAAACCATACCATCCAAATAGTTCCGACTTAGGTTAGGTTAGGTTCCGGCCAGGCGGATATTTAAATAATGAATTTAGATATATTTTCTATGTCCGGGTGTCAATGTATTCGTATTATATATTTATGCCATCCACAATACAGGGAATCGTATTATGGGGATATGGGTGTCGAAAGCGTTAAGCGTTTTTTTAATCCAAGTAGTATGTAGTTGATAGACTTGTTCAAAGTCGATTTCAACTTTCCAAGGCGAAATCTGCTCAGCTAAATACCATTTGGTTCTTCATTTTATGTTAATATATTCCTAGACAGGTTCGGAAAATAAAATAAACATTTTGACATCAAATAAAATTAACACGGAATAAGAAATAATTGCACGTTACACATTAATTACGTTGTGTGTTTACACTACACAATGTTTACACACAGAATGTAAACATTTCGTTCCATAAAAATATAAAATTTACCTAATTGTGTTTAATACACTATTTTTGTGTGTTAGGTTACATCTAAATTTATAGGAACAAGATATTTTACAAAATTATTATATGAATAACTACAACGACTTTACATACAGAAGAAATTATCTATAATTCATCTTTACATTTACTGGCATGATTGTACTTTTAAATAATTCAAATTAAATAATTAATAATTTTATTTTCAATTTATAATACAATTGATACCGTTTTAAACCTATCTAATTGACGAACTACAATTCTAAAACTAGATGTGTATTTAAATATTTCTTTACAACGATCCATCTGTCATAAACCTTACATATATTTTGTAAATTATCATAAAGATTCAATTCTAGTAAGTTGCTACATGATTAACAATATAACAACACTTTATAAAATGCAAATAACGGATAGAGTAATTATCAATGAGAGCATATAATTTATTGATTTCCAATCCATTCATTGATTCATTGCAAAGAACAACTTAAAATTGCTGACAGGAAACGCTTGTGTCAATTCATTAATCAACATTATATAAAGGTTTTTAATTGAATGCTTCCATTAGTGTAATGTAACATAATTACTACATATGTATGTATAGGTACAGAAAATTGACTTTTAAAAATGTAACGTTTCTATGTAGCCTAAACTAACCTTGACTTCATAAACATATTACGCACTCCGTTGAACAACTCACTGAAATAGAATATGCGATTCATATCAAAAAATCCAACACAACTAAAAGACAGCAGGAACGTAACGAGTTCCTGCAATATATGTGTACATACAACGTTTCCACGTTAGATATTGTACTGAAAATATTTTTCTGTACATTTTTCTATACAAATACAAGTTGGACCTGAAAATAACGATGGGTAGCAACATTTTAACTTTACTTCTAAAATCCTATGCGATATTGACATATTCGTACCTCGTACATACTCATGCCGGACATTTATTATATATGCTATATATATTACCTTAAATAGTACCTAGGTTTTGTAACTTTCATAATGATGATAAACACATTAGATATAACATGTTACAGATGTAGGACACGAGCATGCAGTTCAAATGTTCTGTGGTCACTGCAGCCCATGCACGTTTATAACCAAACCGAAATAGACTAAAATAGAGTCCCTCCCCACATAAGTCTGGTTTTATTAACATTGTTACTTCTGAAGACTAATTTGAAACGATTCATAAGATGTGGTAATGCATACAGGCTTATAAAAACCTGTCTGCGTTACCACATCCTTCAAACTTGACCACGTTACTACAGGCGCTAGTGTTCTGGTCAGCACACGAGGCGTCCCTACATAGATCTCAACGGTACACATGACTATAACGAACTAAATTTAATTATAAACATTAAACAACAAACTATTTATACAGTGAGTAATATATCTATAGTACACATACCTAATATATTTATCATTAACTAGAACTGGCCTTTACTTGCGACCACATTTATAAGACGTAAATTAAGTATCAATGGATACACGTTTAATAAAAGGAGTTATAGTACAATAGGGAGTGCTGAAATAATTATCAGGAAAGGTAATAAACATTTTAATATATAATTTAACTATTATCTACAGATGAAACAGAACTACACATGAAGTCGATAATCAACAATGTTTAAACAAATAACTTGTAAGCATACAGTCTGTTGTTGGGATATGAAAAATATTTTCACACAAATCTTTAGAGGCGAGTACGTAAACAGAGCAATAATAACCCAATGGTAAATATTTATGAACTCTGGCCGGTTACACTGCGGATCCGGGGTTCGAATCTTAAACATGAATTATTAATCACAAGATATTATTTGCGAAGCGCTGATAGACTTAGCGGTGGTAATATCCCCCCAGTCAAACTGGAAGTCCAATGTTCAAATCCCACACGAACCTCTTATTTTTCAAAGTTATGTGCGTATTAGAAATTATTTACTACTTGCTTCAACAGTAAAGGAAAACATCGTATGGAAACCTACATATCTGATAGTTCTCTATTAAGTCCCCGAAGGTGTATGAAATGTACCAATGCACACTTGGCCATCGTGATAGACTATGGCCTAACCCTTCTCATTCTGAGATTACGCTTATGCTCAGCAGTAATGAGGTGATGGTGATGATGATTTATTTCCTTCTGAAATCCGAAACACGTCAGTCGTACACGTCATTTGTTAAATTAAACTCTCAAAGATAGCTCTAAATAGTGATTTAAATATCACTTTATTTAAGTTATTTTTGGTTTTATAAGAAAATCAGTAAACAATTAAAATGCGTAATGATGATAACGTAACTTTATAAAGCCAATTTAATAAGTCATCTTTAATGTGGATGTTTCATAATAATAGAGGTTGATCACAGCAGACATCGCTAATTGGAACCATTTAACAATTACCGTACTTTCTCTGAGGAGCTAGGCTAGCAATAAAATTATTAATTAATCCCCAGAACATTTAAAAATTTGATTACCATCTCGTATAAATAGAGCTCAATGTCTTAATTATTGAAAATTCGTTAACGAAGATTTGAATCCGTCTAATATTAAGCAGGTCGTCCTTTTTATAACCAATAGGTAAGTGATAAGGGAAATGGCCGTGCTTCGGAGAGCACGTTAAATTGTCGGTCCCAATTGATATCATTGGATTGCAGTCGTTAAACTTTGTCTGAGGTTTTACAGGCGATTTGAGAACATCTGACACTGGCTGGTCACTAATACGTATCTTCCGCCGCCTATCCGCAGTGGAACAACGTGTTGGAGTATGCTTCAGTAGTATCCTCCAGATGTAGTGGAAACCCGTGCCCAACACAGAAACACAAAAAGCATTGCAACCATAGGAAATAAATAGCAATTTAACATGCTGACCGCTACATAACTTGGACCCATATCACCCTAATATGTCGGGAGTACCATAAGCTGCTTTCATTACATAAATGTTACATATCCGGTAAGTATATCGTATTAAAGGTATTTTGAACCCATCCCCAGATTTTTATCGTTTATTTATATTTGACCATCTTGGTTTTATATCCTCTCACTAAAACATAACACGTAAAACGCCCCATAAATGCCGAAAAGACCAATAAATGAGAATAGAAAAAATGTATACCATCTTCAAAATTCAAAATAATTTTATGGCATACCCAGGTTTTATACATTTTCTGCACTGATACCCTCACACGAAGATAATCCGAGTTTTGGATGTCAGAAACACACACACTTAAATATTTGTCATCTAGCTAAACATGGGGTCGAGATGCTGAACAGGTGCATTGCTTATAAAAACGGTAATGGCCAAGTGAAACGAAATTCGAAGTTCCGTGTTAGAGTGCTAGGCAAACCTCTAACTGTTCATCTCTTCGCTTCCGATTTTATGAAATAATGTATGTATTAGAAATTAACAATCACTTGAGTTAACGGTATAGAGAAAATAAAACCAACATGTTACAGTTCTCTACGATATTCTCAAAGTATGAAGTCAACCCGCGCTTGCCGAGCATGGTAAACTATGTCGTAAACCCTTACAAGACGTACCCTTATGGCATAACCATTTTAACACGGTGAAACAAAAAGTAACAGCATTAGAAAAACAAACACGAGGTTTGTGCCGCAGTGGAAAAAAATATCGTTCAGAATCGGCAAACAAAAATATTCCTAATTAATCCTTTTTGACTTTATACCAATTTACAATTAATAAAGATTACATTAACAAAAGACTTGAAGTAAATCTTGTTCTATATGTAGATACATTTAGTTTGTTGTTTATTATTGATCTTGTTTGTATCATACATCCATATCCAATTGATCAATCATGGATGAATCATTTTTTCCTGTCATTTAAAGTAACGGGTGGACGAAAATAAAATGGTTCCATTAGGGAAATAACGAATGGTTATACTGTCGCTTCGTCGTATTCGACGTGCATTTGACCGACTTATTCATTGTGATATATTATTTCTATAATGGTCCTCAAAGCTGTATTTATTGTTGTATTTTGAAATCACACTCGACTAAAGAGTCACATTAGCGAAAAAGGTGAAAGAGAAATGCGTAAGAGAAAAATAATATTCGGGCATATATGGTCACACATAAACGACAGAATAGAAAGCCATTGTATTAATAAAATATCAGTATTTCAAGCTTCAAGGATAAGTCTGTAAGTATTATTTTTATTAAGTAAATTAAATTAAATAATAACTAACAATATAAAAATTGCCGTGAGTTTTATTTATAGGGATGCCAGAAACGTATAACTTCTAAAGTGCGAACATAACATGTTACCACTTTTTATTTTGTCATTTAAAAAAATCACAATTAGTACCGTGCATAGTAAATTTCAAAAACAGTTACAACATACAAAAATTAACTCAGCAAATAGACAACTTAGTTCCTAGATTATCCATTATATAATGTATATAACAAAAGAACTAAATGAATAAAACTGACGTTATATCAGTACATACATTATGACTTTCTATTTGACTTCTATTGCAAATTATAATCACCAAGAAAATATAATACACCGTTTAATAAACGACCTTTCCAAGCATTCAGTAATCAAGTGATAGGTGGGGCCCAGTAAACACAATTATCAAAGTCCATTACCATTACATGACGTAATTTATTTGGATCTGACGATGGCAACACCATTGACGATTTCACAAAATGTTTTATCAAAAATACATATAAAATGATTAAAATGATATAATGATTGATTGAGACGGAATAGTATTATTTTAGGGCAACATTACTCAAAACCATTGCCAATGTACGTACACCGTAGAAAATCAATAAAGTGACCGCAAACTGATTTAATAACAGATCATAAACTACTATCCTGCCCAAGTGCGGATTGATAAGTTTCAGATATTTTTGAGAATATTATGGAGAACTTCTAAGCTCTATGATTTCCTCACGATGTTTTCCTTCATGGAAACAAGTGATAAATATTTTTTTGAATACTAGGTTGTCTGAGGGTCAAATTATAAGCGTGGGAGGCAGATATTTTACGACAAGGCTATCACTGCTTAGCAACCCAATAAAATAATGGGTTAATTACATGCTTACATAACTTGTAGCCCTTCTAATTTAATAACAAGCTTCGAAACGGTAAACTTTATTAGTCTAAATTATTTTTCGCTTGTAAAATTTGCTGTGAACACAAGTAACACATAAAACTAAATGGCATTATATTTTCGATATTTACGTGCAATACTCTTGCTCTATTTTATGAACTATTATTAGACGAGAATTTACAAGCTCTAACGGAAAGCACAAGTGTTGAGCGCATCATAAAACACTCTTACTCGTAAAAGCTAGAATAGTCATATTCACCCGCATGTTTTCGCAATGTTATACTGTAATTACCGCGGAATAAATCGGAGGCGCCGAGATTTCGCAAACTGTTATTATTTAGTTGAAGCAGTTTCGAGTACGATTGCTTCCAAGATGGGTAAATTATCTTGAGCATTAATTGTAAAGGTTCTTGAGCCGTTTCCGTATTTGCGTATTTTAGAAGCTTTTAAAGGCAATGTCAAAAAGAGTGTTAGATGTGTCATAAAAATCCATATTAATATCATAAAGCAAATCACTTTCGATTTGCAGTCTTAAATTTGCCAAGACGATAGCTTACATACTGAGGACAGACATAGGCCACCTTTTGTCCCAAAGATAAACAAAGTTACCACAAGAGCTGGATGGGTGACCGCTAGTGGCAAAATTTCATGCGCCGTTCAGTGCTTCCGAGGGCATGCCAGACTGTCGGTCTCGGTTGTTATCGTTGCATATCAATCGATAAGCATTGTTGGTTTAACCCCTAACATGTATCTCCCTTTACCAATCCGAATTGGAGCAGCGTGGTAAAATATGGTCCAGGCCTCCGTCAGCTGCGGAGAAATGCCATCCCCGATGATGCGACAAAAAAAGTCAAATTACCTGGTCGACTTTCGCCATTCAATCTAATACATTTCAAGCGGTACTTAGTGCATAAAGGAACAAGCTTCAAGCATACCTGAATTATGGGGAGGAACACAGAAGGAACAGTCGAGCGTAAATAAGTTACAGTCATTGCAATGGCCCACGGTGTAATATCGAATGCGAGACTTACAAAAGGCTTAGGCGCTCGTGGAAACTACTTAATCGATATCCTCGTAATATTACTTTAAACTAATGTTTTAACGCACTCGAGAGTATTTAGTTATGTAATCCTCACAATTTTTCAGTAGCTTATCTATTATTATTATTACTGATTTAAAGACATAATCCCTTATACATCTTATCAGTAAGCACCATTATCATGTTTCTTATTCGTTTACTAGATATTAATTTTAAATAATATGTAGATAATATAATGTTTGAATTATTTAAATACTTATAGTACTAATATAGAGATACTTTTGATTTTTATACAATTCGTTAGTCCAATGTCGTCTTACAGCGATAATCACCATTTCAATCACTCACATAATTGTATTTGCGTTGAACTTTATAACGGCCTGAATATTTGGTACCAAACTTTCTTAATAATATTACCTGCTGACATATATTGCATGCCAAAGCGGCAGTCTCCAAGCGGGCACGAAGTTTGGCTATAACTAACGCATGAATGGTTTAGGTCCTCAAAGGTGCGCGGTCGACGTGACCGCTGGGCGGTTTCGCTACGTCATGACAGAAGTCGTGGTGAGTGGCTCGCTGTCGTGACGCGTCGGCAGCGGCATCATCTTGCGTGCGAGCCGCGTAAACGTCGACCGGAACTGGCGGCTCATGCTGCAATACAGCACGAAGTTCACTGCCGACCCCACCAGCGCCATCAAGTCCATCACCTCACCTATTAACAACAAATGGATTATACTTTTTTATACTATAGAAATAGCAGACGAAGCATACAAGCCACCTAAGGCAAGTGGTTACTGCAGCCTGTGAACCTTTGTAATCGACTTCAAATGAAACAGACAGAACTCAAAAAATGCGACGTCAACCCTGAGGACTAAGTTAGGACGGCTCATTTCTCCCTCTCCCTCTTCCTCGTGTCTCTCTCTTACCATAACCTTCAAATCAAAACAGCGTTTCACATTAATATTATAAAGTAAAATCTGGTGTGTAATCATGAATCTGCCACTTTTAACATTTCCTCCAGCTCAAAACTTCTAATATAAATTATATGACTGGGACGAAACCCATATCAGCCGTAACTTTCTATCGTGGACGTGGAATCTGTGGAATTAGCTTCCACCTTTTGTTATTTATGTTCAATGAGTAGCAAACGAGCTGGCAGGCTACCTGATGTTAAGTGATCACTGCAGCCCATGGACACCCACATTTAACCTCAAACCAAACTGAAGTTCTGTCTGAGGTTGTACATAGGTGCGTACACTTCGGAGGACTAAGATGGTCGCCTCGCTGCAAGTGTGTCTGGCAACCGCACCTCTCCAACCAAAACACAAGAACTGCTTCACGGCGGATTATACAGGCGGCGTTGTTACTTCCCCGAATGAACTATAGCTTTACCACCTGTCAAACCTGATGCCTGTTGGAAGCCAATGTACTGTACAAATGCTGTACTGTTACGAATAGGTATAACCGACGTTAGCCACACACTATTGGATTGACCCACTGCCGTTGTCAGCTATATTTTTTAAACTATAAAAAAATTAAGATAGTAACATAGTCGGTTTTTATTGATTTATTAAAAATACAATCTGATTTATTACATTACACCAATACATACAATCTGCTTTAACTAATTATTATCCGAGATTTTATCGTTTTTTAAAAAGGAAAGATATATGTTATTTTTGTACCTCGTATGTTATCACACACATACGAAGGATACATCTATTTTCTGGAAATAGGATGCATGAGTTATTTTCGGAAAAAAATTCGGGATTCTTCAAAAAGATGCAGAAAGGTCCACTTGCTTCATGCAAGCGACGATAAACACTTTCTATTAGGTGGCCGTTCGGCCTTATGGCTCAATTCAATATTAATTAAAAGGACGTAATCATAATATACAATTAACAGAATAAAATTCTGCATCACATGGTTTCGAATACCTATATTAAATACCGACAGAACATATTCTGTGCAGATAACGGTTTAATTAAAATTCTGCTGGAAAAATAATAATATTTTCGGCGCATCAAAGCATGCATAAAGGCGAGTTCTAGTTATAAAAACGCGAGGTCAACGCGGAATGAAACAACGAATGTATCTCCTATATAAAAACATGTTCGCGGAATGAAGTAGGGAATAATCGAATTGGGACTTGTATACGCTAACATCGTTAAAATTGTGCTCAGCTTATTAGAGTGAATTTAATTCTGTGACTACTTTCTACGCTCAAGATATAACTTAGTTTATTAACAACATTTCTACTCGATGTTAATAAGACTATAGAAATTTGGATCTAAGCACAGTACAACAACGGACTACGACCGGTCTGTCAATAATTAACAAATCAAACTTGGTCACAGTTTACAATAAATTTAATTATCTCCAACAAGTTGACAAGCTTCAACAAGACGAAGATATTTTACAGAAAGTTCAGAATAAACAGAAAGCAATTTAATTAAAACCCTCAAACTTTATTAACAGTTATTATCTGCAATAAACTAAAAGACAGAGTACTTCCCTATAAATTAAAATAACTATTGTAATCAAGAACTGGTTCCTAACGGGTATGAATGCAAGTACGTAGGTACTTAAAATTTTATGTAGGTATTAAAGGTATGTAGGTATTGAAATACATTTGTTATTTGTAATGTAATTTGGCAAACAACCAAAATATGGTTTCTATTGTAGTACAAAACAATTATTCGAAAATATCGTATTATATATCGAACATAATTAGCAAACTGAATTTTCATTTAACTGTTTATATTATTTCACCAAACATGTAAATTCGTTTAAATTAGAATTAATTAATTGTAGACCCGCGTGGCGCAGCGGTGACCAAGCCAGTCAAACATACAAAGTGTTCCGGATTGGATTCGAGGGCCCGATTTCTGTTCCGGTTCTAGGTGTTTGTGTACTCCTCTTTGTATGGGTCCATGATACCCATTACACAGGGAATCTTAGTGTAGAAAGCGTTAACCGTTAACACGTTAACGTTATCGTTAACTGCATCGCAATTCTCTTCATGTTGAATTATCTTCGTATCCTATCATCAAGCATTACTCCCACACTTCTTATTGCGTAGACGTAACAAGCGACCATATAGTCCGCTGATAGTAAGTAGTCAATGCGGCCTATGAACATCTGTAAACAACCTCAAATAAGATTGAAGTTCTGACATTGACCAATGATGCATTGTTACCACTGAGAACTAATTTGGAATGCCTTGAGTGTCTCTCCTGTACCAAACCTTTCGAACCTAAACACAGCAGCATTCAACTGATATTGTGAGGCAAAAATAGATGAGATGGTGCTTCCGGAATCGAACCACGAAGGGTTTGTCGGAGCCACAGAAACGTAGGCAGTGATTTTATCTCATATGTTATTAAAAGTTGCTAATAGTCGATTTCTTTGACTAACGAGCTACTTTATATACAAAACAACTCACGCAGGAGAATTCTGAGGAAATTAAAAGTTTTCTTTTGCTTTGAAAACTTATGCCTAAGTAGGATTTCGCATGTTCCCGAGAAATAACTATGAGCTTGGTAATAGTTTTCGCAAAAATACTTAAGTGAGTTCCGTTCTTTTACGATCTTGCATTATTTATCCACCGCCTTTCCATTTGATACTTTCTGTTTATTTGTATCAGCACTGTATATTATTAATCGTAATTAAAAAATATTAAAGCGCGTAACCCCATACCTTAATAATTGAAAAAATCATTACCGATCTACAATGTTAAGCGACATCGGACGCGTTTGCGAGTTGAATGGATAACCGCTAGTTGCCAATCTTCATACGCGCTTCCGTGCTTTGGAGGCCATGTTAAGCTGTCGGCTGTTGTTAATTATTATATACAAGTCCTTAAACCTTGTCCAAGGTTTTATGGGGGTTTGAAACGTCCGACACAGGTTGGCCGCTAATCCGTATCCACCATTATCCATATTATGTATTAGCGTGGTGCAGTATGCTCCAGACCTCTCCCAGTTATGGCAAGAGACCCGTGTCTAACAGTAGAACATAAAAGGTTAATAGCCAAATAATATTTTCTCACTTTCATTTTAATTAGCGCGCCGCCATACGTGCGTACGACACACGTGACAACGTCATGACGTTAATATCACCCGCTTAAACTGGTTATATATATGACAACAGTTATACTTATCTCCGTATGTACGTGTTTGTGTAAGGGACAGGCTAGTATCAATTATACTGAGCCGAAAACTGTCATTTCATGTCAACGCAGGACCGCAAGATGACACAACCGGACATGATAGGGAGTCGTGTGACAAATTGCTTAAGGTATTATCAGTCATCGCTTTGCATCGATAAGGGATATAAACCCTCATATAAAGGATATAAAGCATTACATCAATAAAATACTGGGCTTGAACATCATATACTCTATAGGAAAAACTGGCTTAGATCCGTCGTTCGTCTTACAGGAATCTATAAATCCACAGCTGGGCATGAATTTATTTTCTTAATCAAAGAACACACTATAATGCCTATTGTTCAATTGCGTAGAGTTAATAATATATTTTTGATTGCATAAAAACTAGCAAGCACGTAGTCTACCTGACGGTAAATAGTCCCTGCCACCCGTGGTTGTCTTATTCACACCAAATAGGATTAAGTCCTGCCAGAGGTCGGCCACAGATGCTGCTACCCTGAGGACCAATTTGGAACGCCTCGAATAACTCATTCGAGGCGTATTTTTTATGTTTGTAATGTAGCAAACGAGCATGAAGGCTACCTAATGTTAAGTGGTCACCGCAGCCCATCAACACCCACATCCAACCTCAAACAAAACCGAAGTTCCGTTTGGGGCTGTTTATGGATGCGTCACTCCTGAGGACTATGATGATCGCCTCGCTATATGTGTG
>DWKL01003401.1:0-11553 GCA_018249415.1 Phareas burnsi
CTATGATGGTCGCCTCGCTATATGTGGGCCTGGCAACCGCACCTCTCCAACCGAAACACAACAACTGCTTTACGGCGCATAATGAGGACGGCGGTGGTACTTCCCCAGACGAACGATTTTTCTACCACCTATTCAAGTGTACCACCTAGAGTGTTATGGTGGTAGCAGGTAGTGGAAGAGAGTAAAGGAAATTATTTCAGGTCTTAAAAAGATGACGCGTGGCGCAGTGTTCATCATTTGACCTGTCATGCTGAGGATTCCGGATCCGATCAGGCATCTTAATGATGAATACAGAACTCCGTTCTGAGTCTGGGTGTTTGTGTACAGGTCTGTGTGTGTCCGTGGAACCCGTGACACGGGGAATATTGTTTCACAGTAAGTTGGGAAGACTGTAAGTTTAAGTGTTATAAAAATATTTATTAGCGCCATACATCTAAATTTTCTTGCGTCGATACAAAAATATCTACTCGCGAACATATCTTGAATTAATTATTTGAGCTCCACTCAATCTAAAATATATATATAGTGATATGAAAAGCTCAAACTTCGAATCATGATAGTGGATAGAAAATAACTGGCAAGAACATTTGAGCAATAGATTTTCTTGGGCGGAAATCCCATAATATGATACCCATATTAGATCAGCCTTCGTTAAACTTTGGACGATTTCGACTCCACGCTCCTCAACACACTTTAAATAGAAATCCTGAAGTATCAGTACCGTATGTAGGTATCAACAATAGACCGAACCCAACGCAAGTTGGAGTCGGTGAGGCGTAGTTTTCCGCGCCAACCGTCGTGTCGTGGCGTAGGTCGGGCGCGGTGTCGACGGCCGCGCAATGTCACCCGGCGTCGCCTCCCGCGCCCCCCGGCGTCTGCGTGAATCAACCAACCTAGCTTCAGATCATTTCCGAATGGCAAATTCGCGGCGCCTTTGATTTTGGGCGGGCCGGGATACTGGGAACGTTTGGTGGCAGACATCAGAGGCCAACAAGTTTTTGTCATGTCATGTCATCATTTTGTTTTTGTCATGATGTAATCCAATGTAAATTGTTGTTAAAGCCAATTGTTATTTACGGTCTCGACGATTCGAATCTAATTTATATGATTTAAGATTGACCATTTAAATAGCGTATTGCTTGGGACAGTTGTAATGCAAATTTACAAATTTAATGTTTTCATTTAGTCTTGACCCCATTTCTCGAGGAGACTCATAAATATGAATTGTCTGTGATTTTCCGATTAATACGTGGTCGCAAGTTTACGTTGTTCAAATAATATATGAATTTAAAGTTACGTACAAATAGCGATTAAAATATTAAGAACTCTCGTGAAACAATACCTACTTTGTTAACATCACGAGCATGAAATACCTTTTATCAATGTTACATGAATTATTAAAATAATTTAAGAAAATTATTTGGCGCCACAAAATCGTGGCACTAACCGAAGGTAATACCAAGAAAAATATAATCCAGTGTATTGGATAATTAGATCAGGCTGGAGCCCCGAGAAATTCGTCCAATGGCGGCGATGGATGTGAAATTCGTGTGTCACGCATGATATCCGTTTGAAAAGTATGTTAATGATGGTCGATGCTCCACGCAATTGGGGTAGGTCGGTGTGGCAGTGCGTTTGGTTATATAACGCGGCGTCACGCGCGATCGGCAGGTGCTCGAGAATGTTACGATCGTCCGCGTGGTGATATTGGGCGCTGTCGGTCGTTAACCCTTCGCTATCTGCATTATTTAGCTCGGCTCAATGTCGGCACAATGTCGAATCGTTCGAGTTCACAGACCCAGCCGCCGGCCGCGACGCCGCGCGCCTTACTCGATCGTCTTGTTCTAGCTAATTTTTACGGCCCGCTCATTGCTTCCATTTTGTTGGGAGCGTTTGTTTAGTATTTTATTTTATCGTGTACAATTTTTGGGATCTTAACAGGAACTCTGTAACTTGTTTATAATGTATTAGATCTAAAAAATAGAAACGATCGATAAAATTTTGGAAGCTGTAAAATTTATATTGTAAAGTATTTGTCATCACGTAAAATAGTTGATTTGATTTCTTCTTGAATGTTCCTTTCAAATAATTCCGATAGCGTTGTATTTCAAAGTTGCTTATAAGTTAATTAAAAATGTTGGTACGTCTTAGGGTCAAACTTAGACTAGGTTAGTTTCGTCCGCCATCGCTCCGCACTCGGTCTGTAGGCTGCGGGGCGAGTCGACCTCGCTTGCGCGGAAACCACGCCACGGTCAAGGCCGTAGTCTAGACGCACCCCGCCCGCACCGACCGTCCCCTCGCACGACACCACCCCCGGCCCCTCCCTAAGCGGTTTCTCGCAGCCTCCCCACCATTTATTTTTACCTCGACAGCCGCTGCCGAATTTGCCTGGGCAAAGCTTTTTGTGCCTACGCAAACCTGACCTACCCGTACATAGAACTATGTATGACTGTTCACCGGGTCAATTTACATCTAGCAGTGTGTGTTATTATGAAAATATAAACTGACCTATTATGCGCTACAAACTGTTGTCGGGGCCTCAGGCGTTAGTCCAGACGTTTATTTAAATTTAATAATTTATTATACAAACCGATAATTATTGCGAGGTTGGCTAATAATTATTTACATGAATGCACAATATTTGACCTTAGTCAAACAAGATTTTAAGATACCTTTCTAGTAATTTTGCTGACTTTTAAAAAAGCAATGTAATTGTAGATGCCGGAAACTGGTCGGGTACTGGATTTCATGGCGATTGTTAGAACTGATTCGACTCTAAATATAGAAATCGAAACTTTTGAAACTGTTATGGTTTCGATTTATTTATTTTAATCCATTTGTATGGTAGGCCAAGTGTGACAGGTTTCCAGGCAGTCACTCAACGATTTTTCGGGAGTTTGAAGCATATTGGGATTTCCCAATTTTTCGGGACTTCGAAGCGTATTGAGATTACCCCGGATTCAGTTTTTATAGTTTGCGCTATTAAGGATGGATCGAGCAGCTGGTAGCTGAGATATTGAGTGTCGACAAAAATGTGCCAGTGAAGTCATCGGCGGGCGGCGCCGAATAGCTAATGCGCCGGCCTTGGCCAACGGACCACACGCAAGTGTTGCACATTTTAATATGCTAGAAAATGTTATTCACGCCCATCAAAAATAATTTACTTTACAACACACGATTTGCTTCTGAAACTAACTGTTTGTGACAGAGACCGTGTCTATTACGATCTGCTTGTTTTGTGGCCGTGCAGTTTGTTCAGTCACCTATATTAGATGCTTAATATATAGATAGACATTATAAACTTAGTGTAGGAGAGATATGTATTCAAGGTTTCGTTTTTAAACGCCTTTCTCTAGGACTTCCTGAATAGCTTGATAGTTGATATCAATATCAAGGAAATGCTTTAAGTTTAAATTTTACGCGATGGTGAAGCTAGAATTAATTACTATTGCTATTGCAGAATACGTCATCAATCCTTTAATGTTCCACTGCTGGGCACGGGTTTCCCTCACAGATTGAGAAGAATTAGGCCACAATCCACCGCTGGCTCAGTGCGGATTGGTAGATGTCACTCACATTTAAGAACTACATAAAACTCTCCGCCATGCAGGTTTCCTCACGATGTATTCCTTCACCGTTAAAGCAAGTGATGAATAATTTTTAATACGCACATAACTTCGAAAAATCAGAGGTGCGTGCGGGATTCGAACTCCGGACCCCCAGTGTGAGAGGCTGGAATGTTAAACGCAGAATTGCTGAATACATTGCAGAAAAGTTGCTGAATATACTTAAAAAAATAATACACAGCAATATTGCAGAATATATTGTCGTCCATTTTTTGTTAGTCGCCGATAACGATTGTCTGGTAACACTTGAAGCTGGTTTAGTTGTTGCATTTGTTGTAATAAGTATCACGCAGATCAAACGTGAAACTAAACTTGAACGCTTGTGATAAAGGTGTCAAACTTGACGGCCAGCAACCGAATGTGCCGCAATGGTCTTCGTGTGCATTTCCCAAATATTTACCAGCAATTATCTTTATGACACTTTGCATACATCACGTAAATCCTAAAATTACATTTTGACGTACACAAACAAAAATTTCAACATAATCTGTGAACGAATTCTCTTTCCACATTTTGTACCGTACCCATACGTACGTCGCTTTGGCATGGCACCAACATTTGAGGTGCACCGTTGTCTATTCGCATCTTTGATTATTTAAAATTTAAAAAAAGCAAAATAGTCAAGGTCTGGTGATGTGTATTGAAAAGATACGTTGAACCCGGTCCCAGTTTGCGTGACTCAAACAAACCGAGCACTTGAGCAAACTTCTGATGCTGCTCTCAGACGGTCATGCGTTTAATCGAAAAATTGTAATCGAACAATGTGTAATGTGTTGGCAATTCTCTTATCGCAACAAAAATACCAGATACGATGATGATAACGTATGGAAAAATACTGTCAGCGTGTACAGTACGTACCTACTATAATCATGTTGAGGTAGGTCCAGGGGTTTCATAAATAATGCGATTTCCGTGACGCTGTCTTTGTTTGTGGTTCTATTTCTGACGATTCTAGACGCTGTTACGTCACCCCGATCTTTTGACAGTGTTCCGTTCCGTTTTGTTTTTGTCTATTTCACTTTCGTAGATCGCTGGCGAAGCACTTGATAATTATATTTACTTATATACGTAACATGTACGACGTAACAGTAAATCAAATAGGTTAAAATGCTATCTTCCGTGCCGAGGTTTTTGTAAAAAGTTTAAATTATTATGTTATAATTGTGTAACTTTTGCTTTTGTATCATCATCAATCGTTACACGAGCTTTTCCACTTCCACTGCTGGACTTAGACCCCTTCTAAGCTGTGCAAGAGCAGTGATAGCCGAGTGGTTAAGATTCCGGTCTCAAGCAGAGTGTCCGGGGTTCGAGCTCCGTACGCACTGTTAACGGTGAAGGAAAACATCGTGAGGAAACCTATACATCTGAGAGTTCTTTGTAAAGTTCTCGAAGGTGCGTGAAGTCTAACAATCCGCACTTGACCAGCGTGGTGGACTATAGCCCAACCCTTCTCATTCTGAGAGGAGACTTGTGTCCAGCTGCGGGACATTAATAGGTCGATGATGAAGCTGTACCACAATACCCAGTCTTCTGATCTTATTCAGTCATCCTATCGTCTTAAGATCATCGGTCCATCGAGCCAGTCTCCATTCGAGGACTCGTCGGCTCATTTAGACATGGTTCCAGCGATATATGTGATTACGTCACTGCCAAACTTGTTTTATTGTACATATTAACATAAAATAAAATCTTGTTACAAACATCTCGATTTATTAGTACAAAGGGTGCCTGAAACACGATAGCAAATAGATGTTAACGACCCGTTAGCATTGGCAAAGGTGAATAATTGTCCATGATATATTCTCTTAATCTTTGAAAGATTGATTTGGGGATAAAAAATATCCGGGTTGAGGGACTAAATGTGATATTATATGATCATGCAGTTACAGTGTTGTTTTGATGATTATTTTCCTTGAGATGAGTCAATATTCTATTTCGATAAGTCACCATTCTATTTGTATATGAATATGGGTCAGTAGATAAAACTGTGACAGTGGTATTGATATTTGTTTGACGATTGAAGCAGTGATAGCCTAGCGGTTAAGTTTCCGGCCTCTCACACTGCGGGGGTCCGGGGTTCGTAACCCGCGCGCACCTCTGATTTTTAGAAGTTATGTGCGTATTAGAAATTAATTATCACTTGCTTTAATGGTGAAGGAAAACATCGTGAGGAAACCTATACATCTGAGAGTTCTCGGAGGTGTGTGAAGTCTACCAATCCGCACTTGGCCAGAATGGTGGACTATGACCTAACCCTTATTCTGAGAGTAGACCCGAGACCAGCAGTGGGACATTAATGGGTTGATAATGCTGAAAATAATGGAAAAAAATTGAAGTATATTTTCATTTGATTTTCTTATTGTCTGGGTATTCATTGGGACGAAATACTTACAGCAATGAGGTCGTCTTTTTAAATAATTATTTTAATATTTAAAAAAGAAATACTAAATAAATCATATAAAGACGATATACTAAAACTCGGCACATTATTCAAATTTTTAACCTGTAAATTTACAGAATTCATAAGAGTTATGTTTATGTTATACGAGAAGAGTGGCAAACGAGCCTGCAAACCGCCTGGTATGAAGTGGTCACTGCAGTCCAAGGACACCCACATGTAACCTCAAATAGAACTGAAGCCCTATCTCAGGTCGTACATAGATGCGTCCTATTTCTGAGGACTAAGATGGTTGGTTCACTATAAATGTATCCGGGAACCGTACAAAAATTTGTAAATTATCAACACAAAAAATTTACAATATAAAAAACATTTTACATTTAATTATCACTGTATTAACACCCTATGGTGACCAGCGCGTCGACTGACCTTCTGACATAATTATATATGAATACCTACAGTTGGACTTTCCACCCAATCTTATCTCAATATCTTTTGCTATCAATAAAACACGAGGGCCTCTGAATCGATCAGTATATCCCTTTATTGCTTGTATTTGAAATACGTTTTACTTGATTATCCGACTGTCGTTCAACGGAAATTAGAAACGTGATTTGTACCCACTGTTTATTTATTTTTCTATCAGAATCATTTAAATTTAAACGGACAAGAAATGGACGGTATAAAAAACGGATTTGAAACTGGAATACAAGTTTTACTAATTTAAACACGAGTACATAAACAACGCATAATGTCACGTTATTCTGTGGGCGTATACATTTAATTTATTTTAGATATCGGATCGGGTAAATAGTTATAAAATGTGGGACCTTGAAGTCGATAAAATCGTAAGCATCAGAGTTTCGGCAGCGACGTGTTGTGGCGCAAAATAGATATTCATAACAACGAGCGCGCCAGTTCATCGGCCGCGTGCCCTTGGACTCACCTTCGAGCCTCGTAGATAAATGGCAATTCGGCTAAGCCCCGAACGCTCGAGGCTCGCGCCGCGCTAACTACGCAATACCTCCACTGTTGGGATAGGCTCCACGTTCGGGGACTATGCCACGCGGGACGTGATTGTTGCTTATGAACTTTTTGCTTTTTCACGTCATGCGTACATTTACTAATTTCTATTTTAATCGTTAATGTTTTTTAGCTTGTAATTTCCCTATGTTAAATGAAAACGGTAAGAGCAATAGGTGTTGTTTAAGATATATGTATGTTAGACCTACAGATTCCACGTGTTAGAATAAACGAATTGCGAAATTGATTTGATTTTTTATGTGGGTGTTACTGGAGCGCGCTGTCGCTATAATACATATTAGTTACGTGTGTGTGCGTGAGATTTGTGTAGGGACAAACGGCGGTGAAAGAGATGGGGTTTTTTTATGATTTTCCGAACCAGACTGTCAATGTAGGCATTATGCAATACTGAGCATACTGTAGGATTTTAATACCTCGATTTTATATCCTGTTTAATGACACGTGTTCTTGTTCTACTGACAGATAGATATTGATCTATAGTTCGCATTGTTTTGAAATTGATTACACAATTACAAAATACCTAAATTAAAACAATTACAAAATATATCAATTCAAAACTCGAAATGGCGGCGATTCAATTTCTCTACGCCGTAGACAACCTAGTTGCAAATGTAGAAGTGTAATTACCAATAATTTACCACATTTTTCATACATTGTACTGTAATAGGTATTAGCAGTTGTATTTTTATGTTACTTATCGTTACCAAGGATAAAGTTATAATGATGTTAAAAAACATCTCCATATTGTAAGAATTATAAGAGAAACCTTTCTAAATGTGTCAATTAGCCAGATGACATTATTATTATCGTATAATTTTTTAAACTACGCAATTAATTACTGCATGTCCATACGGAGAACGTCGATTCGAATGTTCTAAGTAGACGGTGATTTGTAAACATGGGCCCTCACACGTAACAAAAGAAAATGCCCGAAAACGCCGTATTAATAGTGGCATATGCATAACAAAGTGATAGGTAGCCACGTTTGTTGTATTATAAAATAAAAACTTACTCGGGTTGCGTCACAGAATATTTTTATCGGAAACACGACAATGTCAAGGGAGCGTTGAACTGGTATCCTTGAAGCTTGTAGATGGGTTGATAATAGTTTTATTTTTCGCTATCCATGTAGTTAATAATTCGATATGCATTCGAATTTTGAATTTGTCGAGCGCGTTCATAGACACAGTAACATGCTTGCGTTCGCTCGTTTGGCTCGAAATTCGCTCGGTGGGACGCAACTTGAAGCGCGTTCGATTTATGATTCAATTGTGTGAAGAGAAAATGTGTTACTGTCTCATGAGTCATGAAATACTGACACACATTTGTATTTGTTTTTACTTATTTGTAGGTCAATTATGTTCAGAGGTATTTTAGCAATATTGAGCTATTTTGTTCAGGCACCCATTATGATTATTTGGAAGGGATACAAACGTAACCGGAACTTTAATCTGAAATAAATATTTGTCAATTCGAAACTGCGATTGGAGTTTTAATTTAAAATAAATTTGTGACAATTTGAAATTCAAAATGGCGGCGATTTACGCCATAGACAATCTAGTTGTATCTTTATCCTGGTGAAAGAAGGAATGTATTATGTATATACATTTTGTTGACCTACTTAAGTAGATTTCCGGCGGCCCAAGAGCTGGCATGTATGTCGCTCAGCGTATTCGGATACCTATATAAGAAGGAATTGCTGCCGTCGTCTTGGGTACATTATCGAAAGTCTGCAACACATTTTTTTTAATAATTATTATTAAATATATATGTTTGTGTTTGAAATACCATTTTTAATTATATTACATTTTGTTTATATATGAGAGGTATTTTGTAATCGTGTAAGTCATACCTATACGAAATTTAATTTCTTAGTCGTAACAACGGTAAGTCCTAGTGTCGGGTTTATCTGTTTGACTTACTTATCACAGAATTTAAACATGTTAAATAAGCATATTATTGCTTACTGAGTTTTTATGTGAAGTTATTGTAGCATAATATGATAATGGTTATATTTAGGCTCGAATAAAAGTTTACTTGCAGAGATATTACTTTGCCAAATACTCGGTGGAAAGCGAGTGAGGTGGACGAATTTTAGTAATATATTGAAGTTTTAAAAATGAATTTCCAGCCAACGCCTCACCTGTCGGCTTTGTTGCGACGTTCAGGGTTGCTATGGTGCCTGCCATATGTCATCAAAGGTCTGATGGTCAATAACAATGCGTAGTTTTAAAAATATTATAAACACCTTGTATTCGTTGTGAAATTTTTTAACAGTCCGTCATGAATAGATTCTGGGAAATGTTTAAATTTAATGCAGGAATAATTGCTTTAAAAACAGCCTACATCACTGCTCATAACACGGTTTGTTTTACGTTCTATTTGATCATATAACATAAATGTATATGTTTACATAATCTTGCTGGTGATCTAATTGAAGCGCAGTTGTTTCGAAGGAGTAAAAACATTATTTTTACGGTAACGGTAACTTGAAAAAAAATAAAAACAATATCTAGACTTCATATGGAAGAGTTGGGGAAGACATATATAACAGACCTCTTTCGAACGGTCAAATTTTTAATTCGTATTTTGCGGATTGCGTTAACAACTAAATGTTGAAATCAGCTACGGTCAAACTTTTAATTTGTATTTTTCTGATTGCGGAAACAACGAAATGTCGATATCAGCTAAATGTTAAAAAATGGAATTTTAGCTTATAAACGGCGGGGTGGATTCATTGTCTTAAGTTCCGATGTGATAATCAACGGTTTCTGCTCTTATAACCCCGCACTAGGATTCTTGGAGCAGTGAGTTTATAGCGAAAATAAATTGGTGATTCCAGGTGCAAATGATGATACCAGCTGTCAGCACCGAGCCGATGCTGCGTCGTGTCAAGCAGGAGGTGGAACCGCCGCCGCAATACTCGCCACCCGAGCAAGCACTCTCTAGACCCGTGCAAATGATGCAGCCCGCTGAGGTAAGACATTCATTCGGACGTGAAACGAACTTTCCCTGAGGTATTCCCGGAGAGCTATGACATGGTGTTAAAAAAAGTGCTAAAAGAGCTCTCCTTCAAGGCCGGCGACGCATTGGCAATTTAGATGATGGTGGTAGTAATGGTGTTGATGTGATGTCGCATATGTCCATAGCTGACGGTGACCATTTTCCATAAGGTGGTCCATCTGCCTTATCGCTAGGTTTAGGTATAAAAAAAGAAATGTACGACTTCGAAAATCAGAGTCGCGTGCCATAAATTCGAACCCAGAACCACAGGCAAGTCAAGGACACCAAATTTCAATGTTCCTATTATTATATGTATTAATCTTCGTCTACCAATCCACAATGGAGCAGCGTGGTGGAGTATGGTCCAGCCTTCCCACAGTTGTTAGGGAGACCCGTGGGACATACAATAAGGATTGCGGTAATAATAAATCACGCGGAAACAAAGTTACTTCGAGAGCACAATTAAAATCGTGTACAAATACCCCAGCAGTTGGACTTGGAGCCGAAAGAAGAGGTGAAATTCTGCGTCTCCCCCGGCGAGGGGGGCATAGTGGGCAATACTAGCCCTGACCAGCAGCACTGCTCGTCCACGACAGCGGCCGCGGCGAGCGGCGCGAGGGACGATGAGGCCCCGAGGAGGTTGTGCCTCGTTTGCGGCGATGTGGCCTCCGGCTTCCACTACGGTGTCGCCAGCTGCGAAGCATGCAAAGCGTTTTTCAAGAGGACCATACAGGTAGGTTTGTGTTTAAGTTCGGACGACGGGTGTTTTGTGTGACGGGTGTGTGTGCTCCATGTCTTCTGTAGTCATAAGGAGAGACCCGTGCCCAACAGTGGGACGTAAAAAATGTTGCAGTCATATAAAAGTAGAAGTATAGAAGTAGCGGGCCGCCCACCTAATGTTAAGGGGCCACTGTCACATATGAACATCTGTAATCAAACGCGAGAAGTATGTAGATATATTGTGTGTGTGTGTATGTGTGTATAAAGAGTAATATATAATGTTATTTTTCTTTTTACCGCTCTCGTTGTCTTTCTGCCTACCCTAAGGTTGACTGGCAGAGAATGCTTTTAGCATTAAGTCCACCTTTGTTCCGGTACGTATATGTACGGTACAAAAAGAATAAATAAACATGTAGGACATCACGTGACGTGTAGAAAGCAAACATAAAACGATAAAGCCGTCCTCTAACCAGCAGGGCAACTTAGAATACACGTGTCCCGCGTCGAACGAGTGCGAGATCAACAAGCGGCGGCGCAAGGCGTGCCAGGCGTGCCGCTTCCGCAAGTGCCTGCGCACGGGTATGCTGCGCGAGGGCGTGCGGCTCGACCGCGTGCGCGGCGGCCGCCAGAAGTACCGCCGCGCGCCCGACGCGCCGCCGCCCGCGCACCCGAGGCCGCACCTCGACGACATCAAGGTACGTACTCTGTACACTGTAGTCCTTAAAACCCGAGGCCGCATTTCGACGATATCAAGGTACTCTC
>DWKL01003402.1:0-11553 GCA_018249415.1 Phareas burnsi
GTTTCGCTTGTGCGGTATCAAATCGCTGCACAGCGGAACATTCAGACGACCCCAATGTGAAGCACATGGAGTCGATGTGGACTTGCAATTTATATTGTATATTGTGTATATATTAGTAAATAACAACTGAGAATCATGGGCATACTGAAAAAAATTACTACTAGAGCACTTTCAAATATTGTAACTTTTTATTCGTATTTTATCGATTACAAAAATATCGAAATCGGCTAAGTGTTGGATAACGGCATTTTAGCGTAAGGGCGGCAGTTATGCGTGGTTTATCACATATGCACAGTTAATATTCCAATATTATAAACACGAGACGATAAAATCTACCCTCTTTTAATAAAGTGCAGGATCGTAGTTTCGGTTGGCCGTGACCGTTTGGGGGCTGATACCCTTGAACTAGTATCCATTGTACTATCAAGTTGCCGACAGGGTTAGCTTCAAATGGGAGTATTGCTGCGTCATGCGGATAGAAGTAATCAGTGCTGACTTGACTGGACTAGATACCACAGTGTCGACGTGTACAATATTTTAAAAGCAATACAACCGACTCAAAATTTTGGGGGTTATACTAAAAGCACGAACGCTCATTTCTAAATTTGTGTATTCTGCCGTCCTTTTGCTAAAATGGCGATATTCAACATCCAGCCGACTTCGGCATTTTGAGTTTTTGTTATAAATAAAAAACTAATATAAAGTTTCACTATTTCAAACTATATTATTTTTATAGTTATTATACTAATTTCGAACAATCACGCAGGCCACTTCATGTTAAACGCTCATTGCTGCTTCATGCTAACTATATCTAACCTCAAACGAAACTGATATTCTGAAATCGTACGTAGATGTCACTACTGCTGAGGACTAAAAGCCGCCTCGCTTTACGACGTTGTGTGCCCGGCAACCGCACCTCTCCAACCGAAACACAAAACTGCTTCACGGCGGATTAAGAGGGCGGCGGCAGTACTTCCCCGGACGAACTATAGTTCTACCACCTATCAAAATCCTATGAAAAATGTTGTACCTTTATTCTCCTTTGTATTTTTTCCCATTATCATTTGTTTTATTATTGTTCCCAATTTAGCTTGGGGAATTGATTACTCCCTGTTCTGAGTATCACCGTCGTCGGGAAGTGTCTATGGCGTAACTTTCCTGCTCTATCATCAGACCCTGAACATTATGTAGGTACTTTTAGTGCTATAGCACTTGTGATAAATATAATGATCTGGAAAATATGCTCCAGTTTCATTAACTGTTTAGAAAAGAAGTCTTCACATCAAAAACAGAACGCTTTAGCAAACTATTTAAAAAATGCAAAAACAAAAAAGTCCAAATAATTATGCATCGGCCGGGAATCGAACCCGGGCCGCCCGCGTGGCAGGCGAGCATTCTACCACTGAACCACCGATGCTTCGCTACAGTTTGATGAAATTTGAATTAGCAACGTAAACAATTTCATACCGATAAATTATTATTATTATAACACATAAATTCTATTGTAATAGGGAGATGAAATTCACAACGCACTAAATTATTTTAGTACAGTTATTTTCTCACGTATATATTATTATTGTTCTCTATTATTACACATAATTCTATTTAATTAGTAAGTACCTTTTTTTATGTGAGAAGTGAGTGTTAAACGAGCGTACAGGCCACGTGATGTTAAGTGGTCACTATACGGACCTCACATCTGACCTCAAACAGAACTGAAGTCCTATCTGAGGTCGTACGTCGACACGTTACTACTGAGGACTAAGATGGTGAACTGTGATGTGATGGCGAAACACAATTGTGTCACGTCAGATTATGAGGGCGCTGTTGATACCTCCCTGGGCGAACTATAGTTCTACCACCTATTAAAGGAGTAGATAACACTTAACTAAATATTTACTATATTTCCCTATCATCTTCCCGGAGCAATGATTATGAAGCTTTTAAGACCAAGGCTTGTTTTAGAAAGGGAGGGTTTTGGAATAGTGCTAATCGAAGGCGACATAACCTTATGCAACGTCCTTTAGCTATAATACCATTAAATACCAAACCCACTCCGCGTTTTGGCCAAAAAATAACGTAATTAAAAAAAAAGTGCTACATAATAATCAGACGTATGTTAAATTTTGAGGTATCAAAAATGGGTCTATTATAGCACTTTCAAATAGTAAAATTCTTGATTCGTATTTTACTCATTACGAACACCTTAAAATGTCGAAATTGGCCAGATATCGAAAAACGGCATTTTAGGTTAAAGATGGCAGTGTAATGATGCCTGCAAGATGATAGTTTTTACTATGAATATGTAAATATATAATTACACATTATTTTAACACAAAAATAAAGGCGTGCGTTAAAATATTTGAACAACTTATTTGAACAAATGCTCGGGAAAGAGAGAATACTAAAATCGATGTAGGTAAAAAGAAATGTAAATTTTTTGACGTATTACAATAGAATGGATTCAAATATTTTGTTGGCACAGATGCAAATTGGAATTTAAAACATGCCAAGAGTTCATTCACTCCGAAACATTTTTTTTTTCTTGTCAAACTTGACTTCCATATTTATATTTATATAATTTTACCCAAGTCCGATAAAATTTTACAATTGACGTTTTGAGTACCTAGCTAGGTAGGTCAATATATAAGTACTAAATATTAAAATATCTGTATTAATTAAAAGATAAATATGAAACTCTTATAAAATTCAGTTTAATATTTCTAGATGTTTTTAATACTATTATTATTATTCTGTATTAGAAACAAAGTACATCTTACAAATTTGAAATATAAAAATGAAGTCCATCTTGGATTACAATTTTATTTATAATTTAGATGATCATGATTATTGAATAAAACCCGTTCATTACATTAATTCGGGATGCTAAACGGTCAGATGTCACATTAAAATGTTCTTTTTATAAGTAGCCGAACGGAAATACAGACGCTCTCAAACTTTTGTAGTTTTATTGCAAATTAATTCACTCTAATTGTACGGACCGGAGACTTTAATTTATGACGTTAACCATTTGCTTCGTAATTTGTAACCTCCTCGTGTAATATATTTGAAGTGTATTGGTGTGTCAGATATTACTTTGTTTATCAGATTATCAATAATGCAGTTTTGGTATTGGATGATTTGTTTCTAATATTTTTGGATAAAATAAATGAAGGTAGTGTAATTCTCCGTCTAAAACTTTCTGTGTAGAAAACTTGGACCAACAATTTTATTACTACTCTTGGGGATCAAAGATCTGAACCTATCGGAATGGAAAATTGCGTTGCCTTTGCAAAACTATAGCGACTTTCAAAATCAAACGCGGTGCTAAATATTTTTTAATTCACCCTTATAACAGATGTCGCTGTGCGCTTGAAATAACATTATAATACTTAAATAAACAATGAAATAAGTGAACATTAAACCATTAGTTGTGAATATGCATAGATGCATTAGATAAAATCACTTAATTTATGAACAGTGGTAGACTAACATCATAGCAGGTGTAGTACAGGTTCTATTAAAACAACGGAATACCGTCAGATGGCGTAAAATACTTAGCAAGATGGCGCCAAACGAGCAGCTGATCGACCGCACCTGACGCATTCTACCGACTAGTCCTACTACAAGTCGCTCGACTCTGCTAAGTTTACATAAAAATATTACGATTCAGTCACTTCCCGCGTTCGCGAATGAGCGTACGTGTTTAAATATCATTCTTCTTATGTGCTCATAAATCGATTGATAACGAAATGATCGATTCGAGTGCTTTAATTGGATGAGAAATTTTGAAATATGTAGCTACGGCCTTCGGTTGCGTAACCGAGCCTCTCTATAAGTATGGTTATAGAATATTATCGATTCTGAAGATGTTGTTTTAAATATAGGACGCTCTCTGTGTCTAGGTCAAACGTAATTTCGGCATGACCTAGTGTAATATTATCTTATCAAAGGTGCAATTATTCACGTGTGATTTTATGTCAATATACTTAGTATTATTTGTTAAGTCAATGACATAGTTGTCATTGTAATCTGTTACGCCTGTGTTACATAAATTGCGTGGGTTCATTTGTTGACTTGTTAGTTGTAGTGTTATGGCGAATTTAAACTGAACTGTGCATTTTATAGTTTTGTGTATTTTTAAGCTAATTTTGGACAAAAAGGATTTGACAAAATGTTTGGAGTTTTGATGAAACGCTGGAAGCCAAAAAGGTCGGTATTTAAAAACGATGTTAAATAAGTTACCGTGGTTATGAATTATTTGTTATCGTAAGATGATACCGGAGATAACGCTGCGTGGTCGTTGACTTTTGTCTGTCACTATTTCGATGTTGAAATAAATTCCAAATTTGGATTGGACATCGATACAAAGATTAAATTCTAGTTTCTATTGGGCCTGCAACATAATTACTTAACTATTTTATGTGCATGTTTCCTTGTGAAAGTAGAATCGGTAATTTATTTTTTAATTAGTCATTCCGGCATGACTTTAATTAAGATAATATACTAATGAGAGTTTTTAATTATATTCATTGGATCAGAAACCAGATAATAAAAATCGAAAACATAATTTCTTCAAGTTCATCGTTAACATAATTCACTAAGTAATTTCCAAATATAAATATTTTATTGTTTGACCTCTAATATTTTAGAATCGCTGGTAATAATTTATAACATTTTTTTAAACAAATTTTATTATACCTATTTTTAATGTTAAAATATAGTATAGTATAAGACTGTAATTGCTAAATATGTTCTTATGTTAATGTCATTGTTAATTTTATTTTCTATGATGTCTTTTTAATTAATTTACAGAAACAATAACATCATTATAGCAGTTCGCGTTATTATTCCGGTCTCCAGGGAATTTTCCTTTCAGTTTTCCGTATTTACAATTCATTCATTAATCAAAGTAATTAGATATTACGACATAAAACAATTACTAATGCAGACAATAAGTTTTTTTATGTATTTTTTTTACAAACGATAATTAAGCAAGGGTTACTAAAAATTAAGAAAGTGTTCCTAAAACATTTAATATATTAGGCGTGGACCCAGTGGTCTCGTTTAATATTTCAACGTAAGTACCTGCTGTGTAGTGATTTCAGGATAAATATTATGATTGTCTACATTCTGCCGTCCTTACGCTTAAATGGCATTATCCAACATCTAGGCGTTTCGACATTTTGAGGTTTTCGTAATCAGTAAAACACGAATTAAAAGTTGCACTATTTAAAAATACTGCATTAGGTCCATTTATGATACATAAATCATTTTTGGTACCATACCATTGTGATCCAGTTATTAAATAGTACTAATTTTTAAAAATTACCCTCTATAGCTATAACTCGAAACATGGTTTTGGTATGTAAAGGCATTACGGCTTAAGGATGGCATCATTGACAGTCGAGTTAGAAAAAACGTAAAAAAAACTATATTCAAATTGTTCGGCACCGCATTTCCCGCCATTTTGCCTTTACCCGCTTACTCACACGGTGATCATATGATATAGGTCGCCGGTGCATTAATGTCACGCTATTTTGCATTTAATTTGTGGAATGTATTTTATGTATTTCTTGCTGAACAATGTACGTGTGTGTGAATTTTCGTAAAATTAATGTGACGCTTTGTCTTAAATCAAAGCTAACTAATATTCAAAAATGAAGATATGACATAAGTGCTTACATATCTCTTAATTCAGATTAAAATTCCTGAATTCGTGGATTTTACCGGGATGCGTAAAATATTGATGTTATTTGCAAGATTTAAAGCAATTTAGAATAAATATTCAAATTAGAAAAGGTAATTAAATATTTTTTTATAAAATTAATACACAACCAGACCCAGAACAAAAATCTAAATTCGTCATTTAGATTCGTAAGCCTGGTCGGGAGTCGTCTCGAGAGAATGTGGTCTCAAGTTATTGTACATTGGTGCATTGGCCTAGGTGGAACAGGGACTGTGGCTTGGGAGGAATCCAATGAGTGCTATGCAAGAGGACACTGATGCTTTCCTTAGGAGATTTCGGAGGTGCGTTACATGCGCTGTGTGACCGTCGAGGCAGTTTTAGTGACTAGAAGTCTCACATAATCCAGTCTTGTTTCGAAGAGATTGGGTATCTTTCAAGGATTCCTTCTCCTATGGTATGAAAAAAATATATCTGGTGTCGGTTTTAAATAAAAATACTCTTTAAACGCTTTCTACAATCATAGTCCTACTCTAGGATTCCCTGTGTCGTAGGTGCTATCGATACATACAAGACGAATGCACAAACATCCAAACCCAGAACATCTAAATTCGAACTCGGAACCCTCTGTGCGTCAGACCGGTATGATAACCGCTGCGCCACGCGGGCCGTCAATGCTCATAGTTTATAACGGAACATACGATCACATGGTTGGTTCTTTGCTATGCCATAAATAAAAGCTGATACTTGGTACGGTGAGCGAATTCGCAGAAAACTATTAATAACTACCCTAACTATTCGTTAATTAAGCAATGACAGTCTTAGTGGTTCAGATTCCCATCTGTCCACTTCTGGCGTTCGAACCCCGCACGCACCTTAGATTTTTGGGAGTAATGTGCGTATTAGAAATTAATTATCACTTCCTTTAACGGCAAAGGAAAACATCTCGAGGAAACTGCATACCTAAGAATTCTCTGTAAAGTTCTCGAAGGTGTGTTAAGTCTATCAATTCGCACTAGGCAAGCGTGGTAGTTTATAGCCTGATCCTTCTCATTCTGAGAGAAGACCCGTGCCCAGCAGTGGGACGTTAATGGGATTGGTTATGATGATGTAGATGATGATGATAATGTTAATGATGATCATGACGATATATATGATGATGATAATGATAAATTTTGAGCTATGATGTTTTTATTTTCAATTAAATGATGAGCTATTCGTGATGGCAAAAACAAACGGAATTAAAATAAAAATTTATGTTTTCAGGTACCTACACGTAGGTTGGCTTTTTGCGCCTGAGTCAGCTAATGAACGGGTGTCGGATTCGAAAAAAAGTTAATGCAACTCATACACATTTAAAACATGAGTATAATGTTACAGCATTGCTTATGGCCCCGCACGTGATTTAATTTAATTTCATTATTACAGCCATAATCTAATTATGGGCGGCAAAAAGAACCCTTGAACTTGAATGTATTGATATTGTTGATATAATTTGTATCCAAGCGACAATTAAGTGACAGTTTAAAAAAGGTTTTGATCAAATTAGAATTGGCAAAAACGCAAATGTTATGTCATGTTAAACAGTCCACTTAATGTTAAAGCTGAGTGCACATGTGTCCGCGCCGTATTACGAGTGCGTTGCAAAAATCTGTTGTAATTATCACAGGTCGTATTTTGTACATACTTCTTGATTTAAGGCTAAATTGTTGAAACGTGCGTCGAATGCGTATTAATTTAAAGATGGTAGAAGCCTTCGTTCTATTCTGGAGATTCCTGTCTTATATGTGTATTTTATGCTTCGTGTTTATATCAGTAATTACAGCGACCCGCGTGGCGTAGCGGTTGTCATACCGTCCTGACGGTCAGACAGACATCTAAATAATGAATTCTATTTTAGAGGTGGTAGAACTATAGTTCGTCCGGGAAAGTACCACCGCCGCCTTCTTAATCCGCCGTGAAACAGTTTTAGTTTCGGTTGGAGAGGTGCGGTTGACGGACACACTTACAATGAGGCGACCATCTTAGTCTTCAGGAGTAGTGACGCATCTATGTACAACCTCAGATAGAACTTAGGAGTCCATGGGCTGCAATGACCACTTAACATCAGGTGGCATGCACACTCTTTGCTATTTTACGAACATAAAAAAAAAAGATTTCTGTTCTGGATCTAGGTGTCTGTATCTTGTGGCCATGGCAACCACGACACAAGGTATCCTACTGTGAGGTTATGAGTGTAGGAAGCATTTGTTTCATAAAACACAGCTGTGATTTTGTTTGAAGATTGTGCTTGGAGAGATACTTGGACGGGGCGTTCTAAATTCGTCCCCTGGGGGTTAGCATAAGTTTTTAGCAATGCATCTGTGGTAGTACCACAGGTAGGTTTGACTTCTATTTGGGATTAAGTAGTCACAGCTGTCAATGGGCGGTAGTGGCCACTTACCTTAAGGTGGACGACATGCTTGTTCGCAGCTATGCTATGAAAGTAACATGCAGTGATCTAGATATATCTTGATTATTGAACTGCTGTCGAGGCTAGCCGTGGCCAGTCGGTTTATTTTTGCAACTCGATGTGTTAGGTTACGGACCGCGCATCCTGTGCACGGATCTTTATTTTAAAAGTACTCTCTTTGTCTCTTTAAATTACCATATCATTGTGATGATATATCTAGGATGTCCTAGCCCTTATTTTTTTAACTAATTATATAATTTTTCTATGTGTGTTTAATGAATTTATACAATGTTATATATATATTTGTGTACATTTATATAAATTCATCTTTGTTTTGTTAAATTTCATTATGCCTACTAAATAATCTCACTATTGCCCGGGGATAGACTGGTAGATAATACCGTTAGGTATTAGTTCGCCCTTTATAAACCTTAACTTAAGGTGTTTCACAAAGAGCAAATAAATCAATAAAATAGATTTTACATTTGTGAGACCTTTTCTAGTAATACTCCCTTAGGGGATGATTATTTAAAAATCCTTTCTTAGACCTCACCTCCATTACATAAGAGACTTCTATATAAAATTTTATTCTTTTAGACCCTGCGATTTTAAGCATGCGTTGTCTGTCAGTCAGTCTATTTTAGAGTTTTATTAAGAAGGTACATATCATAAACCAAAGAAGCCAGATTCAAACAAGAAATCAAAGATTCAAAAAAATACGTTGAGGATACAACTATAGAAATATATCTATAGAAATTCGTCTGGGGAAGTACCACCGCCGCCTTCATAATCTGCAATTTATGTGTTTCGTTGCTGTGGACAGATGTGGTTGTCGGCATCTATGTACGATCTCAGCTAGAACGTCAGTCTTATTTGAGGTTAGGACCATGGGCTGCAGTGACCACTTAACATCAGCTGTTTTGCACGCTCGTTTTAAACTTCAAACAAAAAAACAATTTTCGAGTTTTATAACGGAGGTAGATATTAAAAACCCAAACGCATCCGCATGTATAAGGTAGCTCATTTAAAACAGAAATAACATTTAGAAGCGCGATAAACACGTTTCACAATACATAACATTTACTAGTATCTGGGTTCTCGGCGTGCGAAAAACTTAACCATTCAATGAGGTCACACAAAGCGACATAAACAGTAGGTGGTTGTTTATGCGCACTACAGTTCATACATTTGATAAATACTTTGAATATTGCTATGAACTAACTAATTTCTAATACTATACCATAGGTAGTAGAACTATTTTATAGTTCGTCTGGGGAGGTACTACCACCGCCCTTATATTCCGGAGTGAAGCAATTCCTGTTCAGTTGCAGGTGTGGGAGAGTTGTCGGGTATACGTACAGCGAGACGACCGTCTTAGTCCTCAAGAGTTAACGCACTTACATAAGACTTAGGTCAGGACTTCAGTCCTGTTCGAAGTTAGATGTAGGTTTCCATGTGCTGCGGTAACGTTCACTTAACATGCACGGTTGTTTGCTACATAAAAAAAACAACAAATACTTCTCGCTGGATTATGAGAGCGGTGATGGTACCCAAGTCCCAAGACCTATAGTTCTACCACCTTTGAAACACCTTTGCACCAATCGGCATAATATGGCTATCTTATAAATTAGAGACTTCGAATTCGATAGATGGTAGAGCTATAGTTCATCCGGGGAAGTACAACCGTCGCCGTCATAATCCGCCGTAAAGCAATTGTTGTGTGCGATTGCCGGACACACTTACAGCGAGGCGACCATCTTAGTCCTCAGAAGTAGTGACGCATTTATGTACGACCACAGACGGATCTTCAGTTTAGTTTGAGGTTAAATGTGGGTGTCCCTGGGCTGCAGTGATCACATAACATCAGGTGGCCTGCAAGCTCGTTTGCTACGCATTGAACATAAAAAAAATCTACTAACCATCACAGTGCGTGCAGACCCCGCGGTGTGATCACGTAATTATCGGCAGCTAACAAGACAAGAAAGTGCTGACGATATCAACAATGCGAGAGCTTGCGAAACAACTCAAACAATGGTGGTTTTATTGATACCTCGTAATACCTTTTGAAGTTTCCATCCCAGATGTCTGGGGACTTACCGCTTTAATGTAGATTTTTATGTTTGAAGAGTAGCTAAAGCGTGCTGGTCATCTGATGTTAAGGTGTCACTGCATCCATGGACGCTTACAAGTAACCTCAAACAGTATTAAAGTCTTATCTGAGGTCGTACGTAGATGTGTCACTACTCCTGAAGACTAAGACGGTCGCCTCGCTATAAGTGTACCCAGCCACCGCACCAATCCCACCAAAAGAAGAATAGCTTCACGTTGGATTGCAAGGGCGACGGCGGTGCCCTCCCGTATTACCTACTGTTCTACCACCTATAAAATAGTGGACGGATCAAGTGCCAATGAGATTTTTTTTTTATTTATGTAGCAATCAGGTTTTTTTATGAAATGAAAGTAACAGTCGAGCATGCATCTCACACACATCCCGGTGATGTTAAGTGGCCACTGCCATCCATGGACAATTGTAATCAACCCAAAATAAAATTGAAGTCCTACCTAGGGTCGGGCAAAGATGCGTTGCCAACCCGTCGAGAAAGCATTGACCAGAGATACTGGAGCCTTTCTACATGCGTCGGTTGACTGCCGAGGGGGTTGTGGTCGGTTAAAATCACACATAATCTAATTTATCAGTCGAGAGATCGGGAATCTTTAGACGAAATCCCCCCTCTCTCTCCCACCCTCCCGTAAATAAGAAGACTGAAGACCACATGAGAACAACTGGTGTAAATGTCTCTTCTTTGCCACAGCCTTCAAACGAGAACACAGCAACACTTAACACTTATTATAAAGCAGAAAGTGCAATTGCCTCCAGAGTAGAACCACGAAGGGTTTAAGGGACCTTCTGCCCTTATGTTGGTTCCATTAAAACAATCTGAAAGAAGCGACACAACGATTTTATAGCCTCATAATAACACTAACGGTGTGAACACAGCCCCCTTACTACGATACCACGTGTCGTGGGTGCCATAGACGCATACGAAGACGAGTATACAAACGCCCAGACCCAGAACAGAAATCTTAATTCTTCATTTAGAGGGCCGGGAATCAAATCCACAACCCTGTACATGTCTGACCGGTATGGTTACGGCGCGGGTCGTCAATGATAGAGACATAAACATTTACAGCTCCTCAGACCTCTAATCACCGAGCCATTGCGACAGGGTATGAAGCAAGCACATCGAGTGTTGTTTGAGCGCTAGGTAAACATAATTCGTTTTGACATCTAGGAACGAATAGGGTTGTCGATGATCAGCTTTTATTTTTTGTTGTATTTTTAATAACAACGCCTTCTACATTCACAGCCTCACTCTGGAATTCCCTGCGTAGTGGGGGCCATGGGCACGTACAA
>DWKL01003403.1:0-11552 GCA_018249415.1 Phareas burnsi
GTATCAAGCTGAGAAGTTTAAGTTTCTCCATAAATAATATTAAATGTTTTATTGTTATTGTTGGTATAAATAATTACAGTGTGAACATTCGCTCTGAGAACTTTTAAGAGGCTTTTAAGGCTAATGGGTTGTGAAACCTACCGTGACCCCACTGCATTGTCTATGTAAAAGATTTAATCTCTATATCGTTTATTCCTCATAACTGAGGGTCATGGTCATCAAGAACAAAACAAAAAACGTTTCTACATTTATAGCGCCACACTAAGATACCCTGTGTCCTGGGTCCCATGAACACATACAAAGACAAGTACACAAACACCCCACACCGGGAACAGAAATCAAAATTCATCATTTAGACGTTTGTCTGGCCGGGAATCGAACCCGGAACCCTCTCCGTGTCAGACCTGCCGCCACCCAGCCGCTACGCACGCGCGTTACACAGCTATCTCTATTGTTTTTCTCCAGGTTTCTCTATCCTGAGAAAGTTGAATGGAGCCATTGTTACCCGCCCGTTTCACTACATCGGTCAGTCCATAAGCTCTTCTTCTACTTCTTTTTCCTTCCACATTGCCAACCACTATAAGTTTTTACAGATTATCGAGCTTGCGTCGTACCGCAAATAGACTTAATAAATATGAATAAGTAAATAACTTGATTTTCCTCCTGGAGTCCCTGAGCATTATGACATGGGGCTCTTCAAAAATGCAAAAGGAGCACTCTTTCCAAGCCGGCGATGCATCGGCGACTCCTCTGGTGTCGCAAATGTCCATAGGCGACGGTGACTACTTTCCATCAGATGGCCCGTCGCCTTATCGCTAAGGTGTTTTTTTTATATTTGAATAGAGCGTGCAGGCCGCCTGTTGTAAATGGTCACTGCAGCGCATGGACATCCACATTGAGCTCCAAATAGGTCCTAAAGTAAAGTCCTATCCGAGGTGGTGTGTAGATGCGTTACTGCTCTTGAGGACTGAGATGGTCGCCTCGCTTGTATGTGTACCCGGCAATGGAACCTCTCCAACCGTAACACGAGATTTCCTTCACTCCTCCCTGGTTGAACTTCAGTCCTACGTAGGTAGGTAGCTAGGTACGTAGGTAGGTACCATCTATCATAGGTTTAAATATAAAAAAACCTACTTCTCTGTTCTTAACAGGTTCCTCCTTCGCCTCGGGTTGTGCTACCACCTTCACCTGCACCGTGGCTTGCTTCGCCGCCCGCTGTGCTTCCTGCTTTGCGCGTCTCTCGGCTCGAAGCTCTGCCTTGCTCTTACCACCGTCTTCTGCCTGAAAAGAATGACACGTAGATAAGTCAGAACTTCTCAACCGGTGATCTGTGAATCCCTGGAGCTACGCAAAGAAAATAAAAATTAGGAACAGATCATGCAACAGATGCATGTGAATTTTGCAAGTAAAAATACGAGAGCGATTTTTTTGTTTTGTTTATAGTCGTTAAGGGAATCAGAGTAACGTCGCGATAGGGATCCGCACTACAAAGAAGGTTGGGTAACCCTGAGGTACGTAATTAATTATGTTATGTGGTAGAATCATCCAAACAATCGAACACCGTTTGAAATATAGAATGGATAGACTTTAGTTTCTATTTATTTATTATAACTATATCTACGCCTCAGTTTATCAGCACATATGTGGATTAATATTTAATTATAAAGCCAATAATGGCATAACATTATCTATCATAGATATTTGCAGTAACAGGCACTTAATGTTTGTGGGTAAATAAATTACTAGGTTAGTTATTTGTTTTCAGTCCAGTATCCTAATACATATAGATGCATTAGCTTTATTTCCATTCTATCTTTGATATTATGAAATTTTTCTAGTAACTGAATCTTTGGAAGTAGAAATCGATTGACAAATGAATTTTAAGATACTTTGCAATTTCATGATGGTTGGCAATAAGGCATATTGTGTATATATAGTTCAAGTTTTTGAAACATGGATATCCGATAGTTAAAAGAGTATATTTTTTGAAAAATAAATTTATCATCCTTACCTTTTCAGCCGCGCCATCATATTTCACTTCAATCTTAGCATTTTGTTCTGGTTTTATTTGTTTATCTGATGCTTTTGCTTTGCCTTCAGGCAGTATATTTTCTTTCATTTTCAAATCACTAGCTGGTTCAGTAGTCACAGGTTTCTCTGTTTTATTGATGGGAGTTGTAATCTTTTCGGCCGTACCATTTTTGGCTGAAACAGCATCTATTTTCGATGCATCATTATTTACTTCAGGGTTGTCACCTGTAACATCATGTTTCTTCTTAGCCTTTTGTTTGGCCATTTTTTTCGCTTCTCTGGCAGCTTTAACCGCATCTCTAGATCTTGCAGACGCTTCAGTAAATAAATTGTCCTCTGTTTTGCTGCTCAACTCTTGCTGTTGTTTTTGAGATTCTTGAATATCCCGTGATTTGCCCATATTTTGATTTATTGATTCTAGTTTTTGACCTTCAATCAAAACTTCAGATTTTGTGCTATCATGAATAACAACTGGTTTATGTTCGAACGTTTTTTTTTCAATCGAAATATAATTTTCAGTACTAAGTTTGTGATTACCATTCACGAGATTTTCGGAATTAGTAGGCAAGTTTTGAATCAAAATTGTATTTTCTGAGTTTTGAATCAGTACACAATTCTCAGATTTTATTTTCTGTTTTTCAATGAAAACTTGTTTCTCAGATTTTGTTTGTAGTTTTTTAGTGAAAACTTGACTTTCAGATTTTGTTTGTATATTTTTAGGCGAAACCGGATTCTCAGATTTTGTTTGTTGGTTATCAGTCAAAACTGGATTCTCAGATTTTGCTTCTTGGTTTTCAGTCAAAACTGGACTTTCAGATTTTGTTTGTTGGTTTTCAGTCAAATCTGGACTCTCAGATTTTGTCTGTTGCTTTTTAGTCAAAACTGGACTCTCAGATTTTGCTTCTTGCTTTTCAGTCAAAACTGGATTCTCAGATTTTGCTTCTTGGTTTTCAGTCAAAACTGAACTCTCAGATTTTGTTTGTTGGTTTTCAGTCAAAACTGGATTCTCAGAATTTGTTTGTTGGTTTTCAGTTAAATCTGGATTATCAGAATTATTTTTTTCAGTCAAAATTAATTTCTTGGACTTTGATTTTTTCTTTTTATTAGATACAGAATTTGGACATTCAAAATTTTTGGATTCAGCTGCCCTAGGTTGTTCACGGTTTTCCGTTCTATTTTCAGATGTAGAATCCTCATTTCTTATATTAAAAGAATTGCCACTTTGGGGCTGCTCGTTTTCTGGAGGAGGCCGATTCAAAAGTCCTCGTCTTATCGGTACTCTAAATATTTGTGCAAAATTTGGTATCCGATTAGCATCTTCTTCAGTTATAACCTGGAACTGAGGGCTAAGCTCAGCTATATGATTTTGATCAATGTGTTCTTCTGGCATGCGGTCTAATTCAATAGATATAGGACTGCTCTTCCATATTTCCAAATTAGCGCCTTTCGCTGCTTGCAATCTTTTCCTCCTAAGTCTTCTTTTTTTAGATGCTGTTAACTCCGATGTTTGCAACTCCTCAGTTAAGTCTATTTCTTCCTGAAATTCAAATAAACACAATAGGCTATATCATTAGTTATGTAAATCATTCTCCGCACACAATATTTAATTTTCTAAGTCAATACCATGATCAAAACGTGAGTTTCTAAGAAGTTTGATGTTAAAAAGTTAGCAATGACCTTAACAAATGAACTACAATATAAAATTGAAAGTATTACACTTACGACACTTTATATATTAGACTGATATTAGGAAGGCAGAAGCATGTTATAGCTGTAATATCAAAAATTGTGAAAATTATCACATTCATAGAACATGCAACAGGAAAAAATACAAATAAATATTTCGACATATATTAACATGCTACATCCTCAATAACAAAGTCAAAATTTAGTGTGATATCCATTATATCTTTACTATTAGCAATATTATAATTAAGAATATAACAATTGTATGCGTAAAATAATATTATTTAATATGAATGAACTACATACTCTACATTTCAGACCCTAACTTTAATAGTATAAATAAAGAATTTATATTTTTAAACACTTTTTATTTAGTTTGACTTTAGTGGGTCAAATTTAGTAATAAAGATTTTACCCCCATCCTGTTGACTGATTGACTTGAAATTTGTTACACACCTTTAGTTCTAATGACAATATAATTATGTGCATTCAGCACTATTGTAAATTCGACATAGCTGCCGTCACAAAACGGCGGATTACATATTTTTTTACAACACCTTCAAATATCAAATGAAAGAGCTGGGCTAGTAGAATACAGCATACCATGAAACAATTCTAAATCTAAGATGGCATCCGAAACATAATGGCGGATCATAGACTTTAGACAGTCAATTAATTAAAACTGAAATCTGGTTATCTAATCAAAACAAAGTACTTTGTCAACTTACAATTGTGATTCAAGCATGAATCCTCCACCCAAGTCAAGATACGTTGTTAGCAGTACACCACCCAAGTCAAGGTAAAAGGTTAAAGGTAAAAACTGTGTGACATTAGGGTGGATAAAAATGATATGTCATTAGCGTTTCCCCTCAGGACTAGGACACATCTTGGTGTATAAAAGCCTTGCCCCTCTATTGGACCTCTGGGGGGGGTCTACCGTTATACTGTCCATTACTGAAGGTAACAAAATGTTAGAAAATAATAACAAGAAAAACTAAAAACTTAAAAATAAAATTAGTAACCAAAATTTTTAAGTTAAACAGTTCTATTGTGAAGAAACAATAATGACGCAGATAATGTACTAAAAGCTAAAAACAATAGGTAGGTACCAAGTACTAGTCATCACACCACACTTCTCAACAATCTAAGGCATTGATCAAATTAAAATACAATCGTGGGACAATGCATATGAGCAGTTGACTGTAGATAATAGAGATTCAATGTGCTGCATGATTCTATTTCGTAGTTATTTATGTGGAGACCGGAAACATGTTCAAATACAAGACAAATCCTTAAACTGGCCCGAAACTCATGTTGTCTCCTCTGCTCTTTACTATATTAATCAACTCAATGAAACTTAATCTTTTGTCTCTCAACCATCTTTATGCACATGATTTGCAAATCTATAATCAAGCACCTTTGTAAAGCATAATTTGTAACAAGCTGGTGACACTACAAATGCATATCTGGTTTGTATCTCAAATTGGTGTAAGATCTTTGGCCTGAAATTAAACGCTGCCAATCACAGGTAATAATTATAGACAGTTCATGCCTCGCTTTGAAAATAGACTGGACTCAGGTGCCACAATCATGCGGATGATGATCATGATGTAATACTTCCTTACAGTACAAATGTGATGAAGTTAGGGGTAATCATGTGCTAAAATCCCAGGTGTATCATATCACTGAAGTGACTATAAAAATGTTTACTGTGGTAGATTTACTGCATAGAATAAAAGATGTTTACCTATTCCCACTAAAATATCACTTGCTCAGTCCCTGCCTCTACCGATTCCGATACCGACTATGCTGACATATGCTATCTCGACATTACTGAGGAACAACTAAACAACCTCGAGCGTCTTCAAAATATATCCATAAAATTTATTTTCGTAGTCTGAAGATATAATCACATCTCTGAATATCATGTTAAACTCAAATAGCTCCCAATCTGTCTTCATTGGAATGCTAATTTTCTCTACTGTGTGTTATTCAATTCTTCTTCTCCTCCTTACCTAGAAGAACACTTCCGATTCCTCCACTGGGCTCAAGACCTTTGCCTCTGTTCCTCTAAAAATTTTGCCCTTAGCACTCCATTTCACACATACTCTTTCTGTAACAAATCATTTCACATAGTCGCCACTCATCTATGGAAGTCTCTTCCCAAAATAACACGCGGCATTACTTCTTTGTATACGTTTAAAACCAGTTTATAGACTACTATTTCAATCTCTAATCCGCCTGTCTTGTCTCCGTCCCCCTGTTCTCCTTGTGATGGTACATTATCATCTAACCATCATCCTGTGGTTATTAATTATTTAACTCCTTTCTTCTCTATTTTGTGCACTCTACCTCTTTTGTATTTTTTTTTATGTTTGAAGAGTAGCAACCAAGCATGCAGGCTACCTGATGTTACATAGTCACTACAGCCCATGGATACTCACATCTAACCTCAAACAAAACTGAAGTTCTATCTGGAGTCATACATAGATGCGTCACTGCTCCTGAGGACTATGGTGGTTGCCTCACTGCAAGTGTGACCGGCAAGCGTACATCTTCGGCCAGAACACAAAAAGTGCTTGATGGCGGACCATAAGGCCAGCATTGGTACTTCCCCAGACAAACTATAGTTCTACCACCTGTTAAAACTATGTTATTGTTAACTCCACACCACAAAGTTGTCTGGAAAAGCGAAAGTTTTAGCGATAAGACCAGTTTTTGCATTACTTTGCGTTTTAGTGCCTGTTGTTTTTTTTTATTTGTCTTTGGTATTATATCGTAACGTATTCATATTATATTATAGATAATCTACATCATTATTATGTTTCTTTAGAATAAATCTGTTAAACTTTAAAAATTTTATTACTAATTTTTTACAAATCACCTTCATAATAAAACACCTTTATGCTAAGGCAGAAATACCTAGAGCAGAGGCTGTGCTATCGAACCACATAAAATTTTAGTAGATTCCAATTTTTTTTTACATAATAAAATTTATAATCTCGTAACATTCTTTAATTACAAATAAATATTTTAAAAAAAAATACACTAATCAAGAAATATCTTGCCATGAAAATTTATTCTATATTGTATATGTGTATAATTTTTGTGTCACTTTATTATTGAGGATGGGATGTACCAACTGTTGCTAATACTGCTTAAAATATAACCTACTAATTGCATCATAATCTTTGTGACGTTGGGATGATATTATTATCGTAAAATCTAAAATACCTGAGACAAACCCATTGCTGCTTGTCCTCAGTTAGCTAAAAATTAAAATATAAAATAGAAAATGCTTGTGGCATGAATAAAAATCTGCATTTTTTAATTATTTCACATTAACCAGGTTAATCTTAAGTTACCTCGAAATGTCTCTGCACAGCGACGAAAATTTTTCTATTCGATGTGAAAACGAGATAGTTCACAGAATCCTTCAATTTTCTAGTTATTATTATTTGAAAGCAAACTGAAAACAATATATACGAGTTCAAATATTATAATATAGTCGTGAAAAAAAGATTGTTTTCTAAATCAATATCAAATCACTTTTCACCTGTAAGACGTCCGTTCGATAATGTAAGCTGTCAGTATTTAAAAAAAGTTTAATTGTGCAACTTTGACTTCGAGGCTTTTAACCTAAGTGCTCCAGGCCTTCAATTCTCTGAATTGTTATAATAAAACAATATCTATATTGTTTTATTCCGACGCAGAAATATTACATTTTGCGATTAATTAAATGAAATTTTTGTCAAGTGCATCGAAAATGAAATTGAAACAGCGAGAAATGATCATTTTTATATAGTGTACCCAGAATGGCACGGTGGGCCATCTACGTATTGAGTTATATCAGCTTTATATTTATTGTAAATATACATTGACGATTTCGATCATACATTTAATACATAGTACGTACCAGAGGGCAATAAAATAGAATATTTTCTGTACTGCTTTATTTAGACCTCTTTCTGACCTATGTTAGAAAAAACACAGAATGCCAATGATACCATCTATATCTATTCTATAATCAAAAAATTAAGAAAACAAATAAGAAACATATGGTCAAGAATAATCACAGAATCGGAAGAATGTAAATTGGAACTCTTTGTCATAGTTGGATTCAAAGTTACAAATACAAGTAAATATGTATATTTATAATTTAAGCAGTTTTATTCAATACTATTTATACGTTTATCTAAACAGCACTAAAATTTAAAACTCGTAAGTGATGTAAGCTGTACTTCATAAAGTTTCATGCACATCTTTATCCTTTAAATCGCCCGAAGAAGTGTTACTTCAAAAACGAATTTTTTGTTTTCTTTCACTGCAGACTTTCACTAAAAAATCTTACGTAGATCCACATTGGCGGAGCCGCAAGGAGAAATTGTTTTAATCAAAATAAAGGCTACATTATTTTATTTCTTTATTGTTTAATGTTACGTGTTGTGTATGATTATGAACAAAACATATATTTGATTCGCAAATTACTAAAGATTTTAAATTATTCATGATTTTTTAAGTAGAAAAATGGTAATATTAAATTAATATTAGGCACTTTCATTATATATACTCAGAGGTTTTTACAATTGTATAGTTAATCATTCTAAACCTACGAATCATGTTGACAATAGCGTAAACATAAACAATTTGTACCAGACTAAATTCAACTTAAAATTATAGTTATTACGTAAATTACGATTTGCTTACAAAGTGATTGAATACATTATTGCGCCATTTCTATTAAACAATTTGCCATACAGTATGTAAGCTAATGTTCAAAAGTCGTACGTTTTCGACAATTGTCGCTGCGCCTGCAATCCAACTAATATATTTTTGGTGGAAATTTGTTGAGTGCATTTGTTTTACAATATTCACTCCAATTCATTACAAATGTAACAAAAACAGCTTTATTTCTTTTAAAATTTTAAGCTGTAATAAATATATATTTGACCATAAGAACGAAGCGCATTTTTTGGTAATTTTTATTTATAGGGTTTTGAAGGCGCATAGACGAAATGTAGTAATGTGATTAATTCTATATACTGCTTAATTACAGAGCACCTAAATTTATTATAATTTCAGTAACAGCAAATCATATTATTTGTTAACATTAATAACATTAAAATATTTAACTATATATAATACCTCGTAAATAAATGCGCAATACTAAACATTTAGGTAAGTAAGTAATAATTTGAATTACAAAATTAGTAAAATTAAAAAAAAAATGCTCATTTTGTTAAACACTTAAACAAACTATTCATTGAAATAATCCGAATTAGTTTTTATATATATACTTCGATACACTTGGGTTTCTCCACGTTAAAAAATGCACATTGACATACTTATAACTAAATATGACAAGAATGGTTTATTGCTTCTTCATAATTGGATACTTCACATTATATACATTTTATTGATATATACGCGCACCATGATTTGGAGAAGTCGCAAATATATACGAACTAACTTCACTTTTCTCTACATTGCAATGATTTATATAATAATCTTCTTTTATTTTTTTTATGTAATCTGTAAGCTTGTTTTTAGGGCATAAAGCTACAATACAGCCGCCCCAACCAGCACCAGTAAGCCGCGAATGCACATTTATATCTCTAGACATGTTAACTAATGTATCTAAATTTTTATGGGAGCATTCGAATAGGTTTTTGAGACTTTCATGACTCGCTGACATTAGTGATCCCAAGATTTCAAGCGCATTGTCCTCTTTGTGTTCTGCATGTCCGTTGGTGCCATTAGGTACAGGTAACTTTCCATTTGTGTTTGACTGCATACACACTTTTCGAAAAGTCTCGACCCTCAATGCTTCTTCATAAACGTGAAGTGCACGTTGTTGTAATTTAAATTCCGTTAAGTGTTTCGTATTTGGCGTTGAATAACGATCATTTAATTCATCTTCTGTGATCATTAATACTTTTAAAACCTCATCTTTAGTGTATAAATCTTTCGGCAAATATTTATGAACAAGTGTTATCATTTCTTCCAAACTTTTATTACCAAGTTTTTGAACTTGACTTAATGTAATAATCGTTTCTTCGGTAGTTATTCCAATAGAGACAGCTAATATTTTAGCAGCAAGTCTACATTCCATGACACGTCTGTTATAGTCGTTAGTAGCAGCCTTATTTGCTTCCGCTAAACTGTGAGCAACAACAAATGAAGCATCTTCCGGGAGAGCTACAGGGGTAGCATTAAGTGGTTGCCAAGTTATATACTGTGCGCTATATTTTTCAGCAAGAAAAGCTATAGCTTGGTCCATTCCACCGCCCTGCGTGCCAATGTATCGTTCACTTCTAGCGCATAAGGATGCTATCTCTGTCTTGGACAATTTAGCGTCTTGAGCGTGAAGAAAAGCCAAACACGCTGCACTTACCAATGCAGATGAACTAGATAACCCAGATGCTGGAGGTATATTACCATCCACATACAGTCGAAGACCAATACACTTTTTATTATTTTGATGTTCAAGAGCTCCTTTTATTCCACAAAGAACATAATTATACCAGAACGGTTTACCATTAGAATCTGATTTTATGTCGATTGTTTCAAAACATTTTATGTCTATGTCGACTTTATCATATTTACTGTTTGCATTGCGAAGATAAAGTTTTGGTTCTTGAATCACACCCACCGCCACTAATATATCTTGCTCTATAGCCATTGGCAACACTGGGTATCCGCAGTAATCAATATGTTCACCAATAATATTAACGCGGCCCGGAACTCTGGCAAAAAATGATGGTTTACACTGAAATTCTGCGGTAAACATTTCACTCAATTTGTTGATTCGTTCATTACTTGGAACACTTATAATTAAAACCTCATCATTTTTTGTATTTCCGCTCATTTTTGTTATTACTGTGTGACTAATATTTGTAAATAATGGAACAACTTCACTCTCCAGTTGCGAGTTTACGACTGAAACTTTTATCAGCTTTGAGTTTATATGAAACACACTCACTTTTTATAGACCAAACGACTGATTCACAAACGAACGCTGTTATCTATAAATGTTATTTAATATAACATTGTTGTAAACTCGTCAAGAATAACATTGTGATACCCACTCATTGACACTTCACGGGAATTAACTTAGTTTTAGAATACAACATCAATTTTCGGACGATGCATTTGGTAACTTCATAATAAAGCGATCAATATTGGAGCAAGACGATACTTTTGTGTTAATTAACTTAAACATAACCTGTAACTACTTTTACGGCAAAACGAAGCTTCGAAATGACGTAGGTGCTTTGCCTGATGAAGTGATAATACAAATGTGTGCCAATGTACAGTTATGAATAGATAACAGGTTTTAAAAATCGTCGACTATTGGAGCTAAAAAACTAGTATAATAAGCAAATGCTATCAATAATGTTGTAGCTATTTAATAATGAATATTAATCAATTCTTAAAATCAAGCACAAGTATCTATCGAATAAGTACTGATACATTATTAAAAAGGAAAATGGAAACCACTTTAGCTTAAAATTTTATTTTCTATCGAGTCGTTTACAATTGATTATAACTTAATCAAATGCAAAACCAGTACGTATATTTTTGTAGATGTGTTACGTTGTGAACGTGACACAATTTTCTTACTGATCAAATATTTATTACAAACCACTTGTGAAAGATATTGATGCATTATGAGTGGTTAAAACTGTTACAAGATAAGCACAAATCAGCATTGTTACTTTGATTATATGATGATATAAAAATTTTAATCAAATAAAGGTACAAAGGAGATGTTTCAAAATGTATGGACCTTTGGCTAGGTATTTGTACACCATATAAAGAAAAGGCAAATATAG
>DWKL01003404.1:0-11552 GCA_018249415.1 Phareas burnsi
AAGGAAAAATTTGATGTTCCCCATAACTGTACCTGAAAGACCATGATGGTGCGACCAGGTAAAGTGGGGGGGGGGGGTGTCCATAGGTTGCAGTGACCACTTAACAGCAGGTGACGTACACGCTAGTTTGCTTCTTTTCAAATATAATAAAAACATGTTTTCAGGCTTGGTCCAATCAAAAATTAAATAAACGATTATTAAAATATTCTCTGTGTTTTCATAACGATCCATAAGCATATGAACGGATGAAGCAATCATATCGAAATCACACACACTTCATAGATAAAATACTGATGCAATAAAGAGCTTTTAGGACCTACACGTAATTTCCATTTACACGTGACCTACACGTAATTTCCATTTACTTATAGTGAATGAAATCTGGGTAATTGCGTAGTCTAAAGCAGCAGGTTACATTCAATGCTTCAATTGTGGTCTATTGAAACACAATGTCTATTCTGTACCGCATTCGTAGTCTTAAAGTAGAAGAAAAATGGAAAACTAGCGAGTTACACATAATTCATTGTTATGAAAGTCTACTATTGTCCATGTCTAACTGGTTAGTTCATTTGTATACAGTTTCATTTTATTCGTCTTTAAGTTTAATGTTAAATACTAAAATTCCTTTCTACTCTTATATACTACCACACTAGGATTACCTGCGTTGTGGGTACAATGGACACAAAGACGAGTACACAAAACCAAGATCCAGGACAGAAATGTAAATTCGGTATTTAGATGTCTGCTCCGGGAATTGAACCCGGTACCCTCTTTAGATTGTGATGTTTACAAAAGTGACTGAGATTTATTTATTTTATATCCAATATTACATGATGTTTTAATTGACTTTATTTATACAATACTCTAAAAATCGTCATTATAAAATTGCAAAAATAAATTTGGAAGATTATTTATACTTGTTTAATGACTGCAAAAGTATTTCAACATAAATATTAACCTTTAATGATTAAGATAATTCTTAGCGACAACAAAAATCCGAATTCCCTTGTATTGTATCGAATGAAAAGCTGTCGATATTTAAACATTTTAAACATTCTGTTTACTGTGTACAATTATACATACATTATATCGGTTTTCCTTGTGGCGTCCACATTTTTGATCAAGTTAATGCATGTTGTTGATAAAATTGACTGGCTATCTTAAGTCATTACCCTTTATGAAACATGTTTGAATGCTGGTACCTATTCTGAGTCTCATTTAATACCGTTAAATCGTTAAACGAGACATATTATAACTTTACAAGTATTTCAAATATATTTCTATATATCTTAACCATGTTTGAGTCTTGTTTAACATCGTTAACACTGTTAACTTCGGTTAATATCGTTAACATCGTTTAACGACAATACCATTGTTAACATTGTTTATCATTGGTTACCATTATTATATCGTTAACATTGTTTAACATCGGTTAACATTATTATATCGTTAACATTGCTTAACATCGTTTAAAATCGTTAAACAAAACATAATATAATTTTATAAGTATTTCAAATATATGCCTTTATATGTTAACGATATTATCGTCCTAGCGCACTTACTAGTGTAAATGCAGCTTCGATTCCAAGACTGTCTCATTTCTATGTATAGGTATCCTAAACCGTAGACCACCACGCTGGGGCCAAGTGTGGATTAGTAGACATCACACAGTTGTACGAATTTTATGAAAAAATCTCATGCCTGTGTTTCTTTATGATGTATTTCTTCACCTTATAAACAAGTGATAATTCTAATACGCACATAACTTCCAAAAGTCAGAAGTGCGTGCCTGGTTTTCGACCACGAACCCAGAGCGATAGATACCGAAACCTTATCGCTGTCACAGCTTATTTAATTAAAATTAAATGTAAAACTATTCATTATTCAAATAAAAACTACATAAAATCTTTCTAAGTAAGGATACTCTGTATAGTGTCATGGACACACAAGACAAATACACAAACACCCAGCGGCAGAACAGAAACCAAAGTCATCATCCAAATGTCTGCTTGGTCGGGAATCGAACCGGGAAACCTCTGCGTGTCAGATATGACAACCATTGTGCTACGCGGGTCGAGTATAATTATCAACATTTTAAATCCAACACATTGACTGCGGCGCCAATATTGAAACAATCCACCCGTGCGGCGCGCAACGCTACAGGCGTGTTCCAGTACAATGGCACACACTATGCGTGCGAGCCGCACGGGTGGCGCGGATAGTAAAACACGACAGTGTTTGCCGCAGTGAACGTGTTAAAACAAAGAATAATTTTCACTGTTGAGTCAAATATTCTGCAATTTGTCTCCCTTCTTGCTCACTTATACCATTGATAACAAGAGCAAAACAAAACATGTCAACATAATACAACAATTAATTAGCAATCATATCTTAGAAGTACTGATATCGTAAACGTGGAATATCCTGCTTCATGTAACCTAACGACCCAACGTGGTTTATTCCGTAATTATTACGTATTTAACTTAGTTTTTAACGAATAATTATCATAATATAATTATAGAGTTGATAGAGATTTGATTGACAATTGGTTGAGATTGAGAACACAAAAAGCAGTGATAGCCTAGTGGTTAAGATTCCGGTTTCTCACTGGGATTCCGGGTTTCGAACCCCGCACGCACCTCTGATTTTCCGAAGTTAAGTGCGTATTAGACATTAATTATCACATGCTTAAACAGTGAAGGAAAACATCGTGAGAAAATCTGCATACCTGAAAGTTCTTTGTAAATTTCTTGAAGGTGTGTGAAGTCTATCAATCTGCACTTGGCCAGCGTGGTGGACGGCAGCTTGACCCTTCTCATTCTTGGAGGAGACCCGTGCCGAGCAGTGGGACAATAATGGGTTGACGATGCTGACGAATTAAAGAATTCGCTTATTTTTAAAATGCTTGAATGCCCATAAATAACACAAACGTTATTAGTCAATACTATTTATTTCTTTCACGTGAAATTCAATGTTAACTTGTTTTTATGCATATTCTGATAACACCCAAACAATAGAAAACTAAATTTATTGCTCATCCATCCCATTAGATAAAAAAAATATAATCTAAATACACAAACGTAAGTCCAAAAAATATTTTTATTTAAAAAAAGAAAAAAATCTGTAACAACTTTTTGAACGATATAAAATAGGGGAGTAAGAGAGTAAACCATTTAATTGACTTTATATTATAGTATTCCTGTACATACCTTCGACTGGCCAACAAAACTGGTCTCTGAATATTTTGGCATATTTATTTAATAACGTTTTTCTCGACTTGGATGTTCTTCCACCAGAAATCATATTGGATTCTGAAATATGAAATAAGTGTAAACAAATCTTAGCCCACAAGCATGGCTACCTACGCTACCTAAATACGCCAAACCTATAAACATATAACTTTACAAAATGGCCGACTAACGCTTTAATATTTCACTTGTTTCAGATCGCTATTAATGGCGTTACTGAGTATCCGGAGCGACTGGTATATATTTTTTTGGCTGATATACTGTAAAATCTACTCTGCTGTTATATGGTTAGTCGGCAATCATTGCCGCGGAGCTGATAAGGGTCGTTCCGTGATAACCGTCAGCGTCGGCGGACAGTCGCCTTCAGGCTTGCACAGAGTGCGCACGCGTCGGAGGAAAGCATCGCAGTACCGTGCCAAACACATTGTCGCACTTGTGAGGAAACAATCTCTGAGAAGAATAGTGATGGCACCCGGGGCGAGCACCGCGCATGCCATGATGCAGGATAAGGAGAAGGCACTCCACGGGGCTTTGGCGTCCGGTGAGTTGCCTTTTCCATTCTTATGCCGAATTGGCAATTAGGAATACGAAACACTTCGCACTTGTTGGCTCCCGCAGTTTTTTGTTTTATGGATGTTATGGACCCAATGAGATGGACACAATCGTCCAGCCACTTTGCAAAGAACTCTCAGATGTGTAGCTTTCGTCACGATGTTTTCCTTCACCGTTAAAGCAAGTGATAATTAATATCTAATACGTACATAACTTCGAAAAATGAGAGGTGCGTGCGGGATTCAAACCTCGGTCACCCAGCATGAGAGGTCGGAATCTTAATCACTAGGCTATCACTGCCAGTCCCAGATTAGGTGTCTAAAGTTCATTTAGGTTTAGTCGTGGAATCGTATCCGAGAATCTCTTAGCAAATCAGGATTGCCGACTTTTGGCAACCGCACAAGGAAAACGTTAAGACGCCCGATTTCCCCGGCTATTATCAAGCTCGAGAACTCCACCCTTTTGGTGAAAGTTAATAAGTGTTACTGACATACATTCGGCCCTTCAGGCATTGACCGTGACAGTCCACGATTAAGAAACATTACAGCGAACATTCAAGCTTCCATTGTTTCTTTGTGCTAAATGCAAGATGCCGTGTGTGGGGCATTTCTGGGAAATGTTGTTCAGGTACCGCTGTCGTCTATTGACAATTTATTTAACGGCGAATGGGAACATAAAAACGAAAAACGCAAACATACATTTGCAAAAGCATTATTCGCTGTAGGCGCCACCGGCACCGCACCGCTCTCTTCCGTGCAATTTCCTTGTTGGTCTGTTGAGTAAGGTCAATACCTGAATGGATCATTCAGATATTCACGTTAATGCCGGCATAAACATTACATTTTTCATACATACAAATAAACAATGTATGAGTAAAGTTACTCATCAAAACCTAATAAAAGCAAGATTTACTTTCAATTGAGTGTTTAATATTCTGTGCTTTAATATTCTGTGCTGTGCTGTAATATTCTGTGCTTTAAATACCGTTTGTACTGCCGTGTGTTGTTTAAGCGTTGGTAATCAAGATTTCTATTGAAGATTTTAAACAAAAACATCAACTGAATATAACTATGTAGTTAGGACGGCAAGATCTCTATCTCACCAGAGACTTCATGTAGTTAATTTAATAAGAATTAAGACTAGAGAGTAATATGTCGGTCAAAGTCCAACAACCGAAATAGAATGTTTTAATTAAGGTGTCGTTGGATCTGAATCAAAATAAGATTCTCTTTATAAAGCACAAATCATTCACGGAATTAATTTATTGAATCGAAAACTAGTTCGCGGAAATCCGCATGATTGATGATGAAATATACTTCACTCTATTTACTTCCGTAGGCAATTTCAGTTGATTAATCGGGTGAAGTTAAAATTATTCTTGTTATTAGCTATGATTTTTTATGGGAGAAGAGCAGCAAACGAGCGTGCAGGCTACCTGATGTTAAACGGTCACTGCAGCCCATAGATACCCACAGCTAACCTCAAACCGGACTGAAGCTATATGTGAGGTCGTACCTAGCTGCGTTACTAATCATGAGGACTAAAATGTTCGCCTCGCTGTAAGTACCCGGCAATGCCAATTTTCATATAATAAAAAAATCTACATTCAAGAAAACTGAGCAAGAACGGTAGCAAAAAGTTCTTAGAAAGGTGACAAGAAACAACAAAGACTTGAAATAAGTAGGCGGATGTTTTACTGGTCTTGATTTCACTTGCTCATTGCCATTTGGCAACGATTTAGGGTAACTTGAATCGTGTAAAGCGCGTACGCCGGTTTTCGTCAGTCAAGTGATCTGTGGCAAATATCCAGAATTGAAGCGTAACGCGTGGTTTGCATCGTCTTCAGCTCATTCACATTTCACCTAATAAATGTTCACGCGTCTTGTACGTGGCTTGGCTTGCCCACTTTCTTTGTGTATTATGTAATTTTTACTTAAGTAACGTTTACGCAAAAGGACGATAAATGTAAGTGTACCCGGAACGTGAAAAATTTCTAAACGCCCTTATCAATTCTCCGAAATGTTATGAGCGGCGAACGATAAATTATTAAAGATAATGAACTAATACCGCGTGTTTAATTATTCTACATTTTGTCGGTAAATTAAGAACCTGTTATTACAGGTTATGTCATAAGAATATCTTATTAGATATTTTTAGTTTTTTAGACCACCGCTGGCCGCACCCCGTGGTGAAGAAATCTTGTTTCGGTTGAAGTCTTTATCTAGGCAAGTGGACATTTTAGGTAGCATCATAGCTTTCCATTTGTCGAGATCGCGGCCATTCACGCGTCTATTACAATATTTTTTTATGTTTGTATAGTGGCAAACGAGCGTTCAGACTACCTGATGTTAAGTGGTCACTGCAGCCCATAGATACCCACATCTAACCTCATATAGCACTGAAGCCCTGTTTGCGGCAGTACTTATATACTTCACTACTCTTGAGAGCTATGACCGTCACTTCGCTTGTAAGTGTGTCAGGACCACACCTCTCCAACCTTATAACAATTGCTTCACGACGGATTGTGAGGGTTGCGCTTGTGCCTCCCCGGACAAACTATCAAACCTCACTTTTTGCTTGGAAACATGGGCGCCTGAAACAGTATAATTTTAACAGATGACGCTAGTGTCACGTTATTCGATGTTGACGCTGACTCCGATGCAAGAGGCGTGTAATATAAACACAAATGCTTCACCACGGTAGCAGGGGCCGAGTTGCAAGTCACCGTGAATCAATATAGGGAAATACAAAACGGTTTTGTTGTCATTAAAATTACCAAGCTGCTCCTCAGGTTTTCCTCTGCGGACGCTAACGTTTTAGTTAGGTATGGTGAGCTGTAATATGTAAATGTAAATATTAACACATTGACTGCGGTGGCTAATATATGAAACAATCCACCCTTGCGGTGCGCAACACAACAGACGTGTTCCAGTACGGCGGCACACACCGTATGCGTGCGAGCCGTACGGGTGGCGCGGACAGCAAAACACGGTAGGTGGGTTTGCCGCAATAAATGTGTCAATTATCAGCGCCGGTTAATGAGAGAGTAGTATTGTAGAGAATTCTCAGAGGAAATAAAATATTTTTCCTATCTGGCATTAAATCGAAACTGCAGTATTAATAAGTTAGTAGACCTCTATGGTATGTATAAAACGTATCTGCATCATTGGAACAGCGTGGTGAAATTTGCTCCAGCCCTGCCTCGATTGTAGGGTGAAACCCATGACCAGGAGAGGAACATAGAACATGATTTTTGCATTATGTCCGTCTTTTTACCAATTCTTAAGGTTTTTAATAAACAAATAAATAAAAGGGTTGCAACCATACCTCGATGGATATCGTTCATAAAAACATAAGAAAACTTTTTGCTGGTGTACGCATGTATATATTTACCTAATTTGCGCAAAATATAAACTCTTGGATATCGGGAAATGATAATACGGTCGTTAATTATCTTCAAATGACAAACAGCAATGATAGTGACAGTAATTGAAAAAAGATTAAAATTTCCACTGCTTGATTGATTGTAAGATAAATATTCGCTGTAGAAATTGACGAAACTAAAGATATTTTGACAAAACGAATATTTTGCTGAAACAATTTCTTGAAATCTACTTTATTTTGATAAGGGTCGAACTGGAGTTCGAACGTGGAGGTACTACTGTTGTCTTCACAATCCGCCGTGAAGCAACTCTTGTGTTTCGGTTGAAGAGTTGTGGTTGCCGGGTACATATGCAGAGAGGCGACCATCTTAATTTTTAGAAGTAACGCATCTACGTACGATCACGGTTAGAACTTCAGTTTTGTTTGAGGTTAGAAGTGGGTGTCCACGGGTTGTAATGACCACTTAACACACTGATTGCGGCGCTATTCGAAACAATTCATCCGTGCGGCGCGTAACGCTGCAGGCGTGTCCCAGTACGATGGTACGCACAGTATGCGTGCGAGCCGCACGGGTGGCGCGGACAGTAAAACACGACAGTTGTGTTTGCCGCAGTCAATTTGTTAACCGCAGATGGCCTGGACGCTTGTTTACTACTCTTATAACATAAAAACAGACTATATATGTTTTATAATGCACACGAAAACGCTGTCCTAACTTTATTACAATGTATTCCATTTGTAATAGAATAAAAATTCATTCACACCAATGAAACCAAATAGTTATTTTTAACTTTATTGCGATGCAAGTCAGGCGCGCAGCTGCAATAAATTCCTTAGCAATTGTGAGCGGTGAATTAAGTCTTCGGTTCTTTATTGAAGTAACTGGTGTGTGTTGTCAAAATTATTGATTTTATCTGTTTATTTCTATGTTTTGAAGAGTTGCAAACGAGCGTGCAGGCCACCTGATGTTAATGGTCACTGCAGCTAACACCCACATCTAACATTAAATAAAAAAGTTCTGAGGTTTCAGAACGATAGTGCAACCGGGGAGGTACCACCACTCCTCTTACAACTGTTTTAAACTGCTGTTGCATGTTGATTTGTTGATGTTTTATGTACTCGTCGTAAAAGATCAGGCAATAGAAAAATGACAGAACTGTTCTTAACGTAGTTTTCAATAGATATATAAATTGATATGACTAAAAACATGATAGATATTTACAACACCAAACTTATAAACGCTTCTCCTGAAAAAATATAATTCTTTATTATATGGTTGTTCTGTTAAATGTGCGATAGCGTGGTGACGCGTGGCGGTCTGACTGTCTCATTAGACTTTTCAATCAAAAAACTTCTGAACCCGTGTCCAGCGATGTGACAGAAACGGGTTGACGACGATGCTGATGAAATTATACAAGGCAGAAGTAGGTGTGGCGCCGCGACCATCGCTATAATCAAAATTCATAGACCTTTAAACTTTACACTTAAGTTTATCGGCATACAAAAGCAAAGTGATTGAGATTATGAAACGGTCACGTTGAACGACGCGGTGACGTCGAGCCACGCCTCCGGTGCCGAGGCCGACTTCTATTCTATTGTCAGTTACACGAACGGAGCTACTTGACATGTTATTCTAGTTAGTATATACAAAACCATTATAATTAAAACACAACTGCATAATCAGTTTGCAAAATAACATTTGCGAAATAACAAATACGAGTAGTGAACGCTAAAGACGCGGAAGAAAATATCTTGGTATGAACCTACTTGAGTGATAAATTAGTGGTTGAGGTTCCGGCCTCTCACGCTGGGTGCCTCGGGTTCGAACCCCGCATGTATTACTTATTTTTCGAAATTATGTGCGTTTTAAAAATTTATGATCACTTGCTTTAATTATGAAGGAAAATATCGTAAGGAAACCTACACATTTGAGAGTTCTCGAAGGTGTGTGAAGTCTGTCATTCTGCACTTGGCCAGCGTGGTGGACTATGGCCTATCTCTTCACATTCTGATAGGAGACCCGTGCCTAGTAGTCTGACATTAATGGGTTGATGACGATGTTCTACTTACTCGTAAGGAATCAGTACTCAAAGGAGACTGGGACGCCTTTTTTCCGAACATTCTAAGACGAGATTTAAAAGCTCCAAAATTATTAATAAACGTTACTTCAGCATGACGATTACGAATAAAGGTTGAACTATTTTTCACTTTTATCTATGTACATGCCCCCTAGGCAGTTATCAGTGGGTGTGTTGCTACGCTTATATCACAGTTTAAACGCAAATATGTATTGTTTGTCGTTCCAATATCGGCTTTATCTTGGGTGTGACATAATGGCGTCAGTAACTTGTTTTCGAATTTCGTTCGCCCAATATTATAAATTCAACATAACAGGTTTGATTAAGACTTATCCTGTTACTGCGTCGCGATATTGCTGTATCATTACAAGTGTTTGTTTTATTTCTGCCTCTTATTTATTTATTAATTTTTTTATGTTCGAAGAGAAGCAAACGAGCGTTCAAGCCACCTGATGTTAAGTGGTCACTGCAACCCATGGACACCTACATTTAACCTCAAACAAAACTGAACTTCTATCTGAGATTTTACATAGATGCGTCACTACTCCTGAGGACTGAGATGGTCGCTTCGCTGTATGTGTGCCCGGCGACCGCACCTCTCCAAGTGAAACACAAAAACTGCTTCACGGCGGATTATGAGAGCGGCGGTGGTGCTTCCCCAGATGAACTTTATTTCTACCACCTCTTATTATATATCCTACGATTATTTTATGTCAGATTACAATTTCTAAAGAGTCATGGAATTAAATAAGAAATAAATTATATTTAAGTAAGAGATAAATCTGACAGTTCTTGGTATTACGGCAAAAAATAGTGATCTTTGGAATTTCAAAGCGAGATCATTTAGTTTTGTGACCAAATTTGCTGAAACGATGAATATTATGCGCAGGTATTTTTCCTAGAGTATCTAGTGGTTTCTATTAGCATCCCATATTATTTACTAACACTTGATATTAACGTTTCAAGCGGTAGCAGGGTATCTTAACAAATATTGAGGATTGTTCCCCATAATTATGAATTACGCATCTGGTATTGTGGTGACCGTCTACTTCGTTAGTAAAAGGAGTAGCGTGTGGCCATTCGTGAGTGTCTTCTTAGTCTTGCTGGAGTTTTTACCAACGTCCGCTTGAAGTCCGGCGATTATCTAAATAGGATAATCCATCTATATATTGTATTTTTAACGTTATATCTTTAACGGTGACGGAAAACATCGTGAGCGAACCTACGTATATTTAGAGTTCTTTGTAAAGTTCTCGAAGGTGTGTGAAGTCTACTAATCCGCACTTGGCGTGCGTGGTACTATGGACTAGTCCTCGTTCTGAGGAGACTTGTGCCCAGCAGTGGGACAGAAATGGATTTATGACACTATGCTATAAAATATATCTATCCAAAAAAGTACCAAAGTGTATAGCTTATATATATTGGCGTTAACACATTGACTTCGGCAAATGCAGCAGTTTTACTGTCCGCGCCACCCGTGCGGCTCGCACGCATACGGTGTGTGTCGACGTACTTGAACACGCCCGTTGTGTAGCGCGCCGCACGGGTGGGTTGTTTCGAATATTAGCCGCCGCAGACATATGATTATTTATTACTTTTAATATTTTTATCGTATTGTTCATGCTTCATTATACACCTCAGTTATTGTTGCAGAGGCGTCGTAATGCAAATAACCTTACCGTATTTATTTTGATATTTAATGTGGACCCAAATAAACTTTTATAAAATAAAAAAAAAAATCTTGCAGTATTATGTTCTTGCAGTTTGCTAATTTTATGCCATCAAAAGCATATTTATAAAACTGAAGTCCTGATCTATGATTTGGTTTGCGATATTGCTTATAAATTTGCCTTCGGTGTAATTTTGGTAACAACTAATGGTAACAAATGGTAGAACTATAGTTCGACCTGGGAGGTACTCATAATCCGCAGTTAAGCTATTCATTCTTGTTTCGCTTGGAGAGGTTTTATTGTCGGGTACACGTACAAGCGAGATGACCATCTCAGTCGACGACCTCAGTCCTGTTTGAGGTTAGATGGGGGTCTACGTGGTGCAGTGACCACTTAATATCTGACCTACACGCTTGTTTGCCACTCTTCTGACATAAAAACCATCTCAGTCCTCGAGAGAAGTAACGCTTCTATGTAGGATCTCAGGCCTGTTTGAGGTTATATGGGGGTCTATGTGGTGCAGTGACCATTTAACATCTGACTTACACGCTTGTTTGCCACTCTTCTGACATAAAAACCATCTCAGTCCTCGAGAGAAGTAACGCTTCTATGTAGGATCT
>DWKL01003405.1:0-11552 GCA_018249415.1 Phareas burnsi
GCACTTGGCCAGCGTGGTGGACTGAGGTCTAACCCTTCTTATTCTGAAGGGAGACCCATGCCCAGCAATTAGAGAGTAATGGGATAATTATAATGATGATAAAAACAGTTGCATCCAATATTCTTAAATATTAAAATAAAATTCTCATAAAAATTGAATGCACGTGATCGAAAATTAAATGAAAACTTTGAACCCGAACTATCTCAATAAGTGTATACTAAGTTTATTCCGATCTCATGAGACCAAAAAACTTAAAGCGACATCAATAACTAGGGATTTGTCTATTTTTCGACGTAATGGATTCCTAAGCCCCTCGTAGCCCCGCCAGGGGACCTTGTTTCACGGTTTGTTTACTGTTTCATATTTTACATAAAGATACAGTCAAGTTTTGTACATGACGGTGGCAAGATTGTGTTTTGCTATTCGGCTTAGTAATTAAAAATCAGTTTCGTGGTGTTTATACAAAAATAATTCATATAGAATTGTTATGAACCATCCTCGTTTCGGAAGGCATTTCGCTATGGAAAAAGTGAATGTAACTCTCTTTGTAACAATGCGCGTAGTTTATAAATATATATACGTTTTTTCATATTTAACTTCATTTTACTAACTTGACCATGACCGTTCTTTTCATGAGAATCCTTGACATTTTGATATTGACATGAAAAGATTTTACGCTATGAAGAAAAATAAAACAACATCTCTATATAAAAATATTTATAGGTATAAAAATAAATAAATAAATAAGGCTTTCTACTCTAATAGCCTCGTAGCATCACATAGTATTTCCTGTGTCGTAGGTGCCATAGATACATAAAGCCAAACACTCTACTTCAGAGCCAAATTCTAAACTCATAATCTACATGTCTACCCGACCTGGAATCCAACCCGGAACCATCTGCTCTCAAGTTGGTATGGTTGTCATGGCACCTCGTGGATCATTCGCATTATGTTTAGATATTTAAATTACTTTAACAAACATTTCATGAATTAATTATTAACACTGGAGAAATATGCAGTGATAGCCTAGTGGTTAAGATTCCGGCCTCCCAAGCTGAGTGGCCGGGGTTCGAACCCGCACGCACCTCTAATTTTTCGAAGTCATGTGCGTATTAGAAATTAATTATCACTTGCTTTAACGGTGAAGGAAAACATCGTAAGGAAACCTACACAACACACACACACACACAAGGTGTGTGAAGTCTAACAATCCGCACTTGGCCAGCGTGGTCGACTATGGCCTAACCCTTCTCATTCTGAGAGGAGCCCCGTGCCCACCAGTGGGACATTAATGGGTCGTTGATGATGATGATGACTGGAGTAAGCGAAATTAAATATTAAGGGTGAACAAATCACATTAGATCCGAAATCTCATTACTCACGAAGCACCAATTTAAACCATTATTACAGAATCTTTTTGAATGGCAGTCACCTATCACCGATATACTCAAAGTTCTCGCTTGCTATTTATAACGATACTAGATTTTTAAACCTTGCCAACTGTACCCGTGTCCCCAGCCCAAGTCCTGCACGATATACCTATCTTACCGTACGTAGAAAACGGACTGTGCCGAGGGTGAATGTTTTTGTGAAGGGTCGTGATTTAAATAATATTTATTTGAATGCGTACAGTTTTTAAACTTAGCTTACTTTCATTTCGGTACAAAAGTACCTACTAGCAGCAAAATTGATATTGTTTGGGTGATTTACTGCAGCCCATGGACACCCTCATAAAACCTGAAACAGGATAGAAGTCTTATCTGATGTACATGATGTACATTGTCAGAAAATACAAAGCATTCAAATCAAATCAAAACATTGTAATTCAAAGTATATCCTTGACAGAATTATTTTCGAACGCCAACAAACTAAGATCCCGTAAGGAGTTTCGTTCATGGAGAAGAAAACATGAAAATACTCCACTGTTTGACAAACTTGAATGCTTGAAAAATAAATAACTAATGATAATAGTACTAAGTAATCCGTGCTCAAGATATCTACTACTGAGAGAATTAATATTGTAGTGTAGTCATACACAAAATGTACCCAGATTAGTCTCCCGTGCTGACACAAAATAAACGGTACCCGAGATTCTACAGAAGCAAAGTAATAAAGCCTGCAGTCATATAGCATGTAGCATATGGAGTGAGAAGACAAAGGGTTCAGATTTACGATTATATCCGCAGGGAAAGTGTTTCTATAAAAAGGGTCGCAGTGATTTAAATAATATTTATGTACTAGCTAAACAAAACGGGTGCTTTTGATTCAGTTTTATTATAAATATAGAAATGACAAACTGGATATAAGGTTTATTTATTTATGATGGAATTAGTAAACGGATGTGTTGCTCACCTGATGTTACATGGTCATTGCTGCCCGTGTCGTTCTGTGCATATTTCACATATCTTTGAGACCTTTATAAAAAACTCTCGTGCTTTTAGGTTTTCTTGCTGAGAGTAAGAATTTTATTGATAATTGATTAAGAATTTTATTGATAAGATTAAGCTTTTAAGCTTTCTTAAACTGCGAGTTATATGGAAAGCAATCAAGCTTTTAGGTTTCCTTACTGTGAGAACTGTATAGAGAACTATTAAGCTTTTATGTTTCCTTGTCATGTTATCTTTCAGCTTTAAACCGAGTCATAATTAATTTCTAACAGTCATGTCTTAAAAAATCAGAGGCACGAGCGGGATTCGAGCTCCGGACCCCCAGCGGGAGAGCCAGAAATCTAGCTGTCACCACTTTTCGCTACTTCAATTATAAAACATAAAATTTATCTACAAATCCAAATATAGATGATACACCAAACATAAGCATCCCTCGGCATATGAAGATGGAGAAACAACAAACTAACGACCCCCGCTCCGCGACCGGCCCGCTGGGAAATGTTTTCGTAAGTGAGGATCGCGCCATTTAAATATTTATCTACATAATTTATACACACAGTCACAATACAACGGCTCGTGTGCTGAAGTTCTTCCGATCAGGCAGAAGATTAAGGAAGAAGGTGATTTTGAAATTAAGAAAAACGAACAGATAAGGAAGGCTGTAGAACAGGAAAGGTGGTAGAACTACAGTTCGGCCGGGGAAGTACTAACGCCGCCCTCGTCCACCGTTTTGTGCCTCGGTTAAAGAGGTGCAGTTGCCGAGCACACTTACAGCGAGGCGACCATCTTAATCCTCAAGAGTAGCTTTAACGTCCGAGCTCAGATAAAACTTTAGTTTTGTTTGAAGTTAGTTAGTTGACCAACACGCTCGCTTGATACTCTTTAACACATTGACTGTGGCAAACGCACTTGTTGTGTTTTACTATCCACGCCACTCGTGCGGCTCGCACATCGTACTGAAACACGCCTGTTGCGTAACGCGCCGCAGTCAATGTGTTAAATAAAATAAAAATAATAATAAGAAAGGATGTATTAACTAAGGGTTGTAGAACCTTTCGTGGTCAGACTCCGGGGGCACCACCATCTGACGTATTGCTCACTACGGTGGTAAATGCTGCTGTATTCTGATTGCAAGGATGCGGCAGGGGAGATTCGAAGCGATCCAACTTAGTCCACATACAGATGCATTGCTACGCTGGAAAACCGATCTCACGTATGGTATGACTCCCACCTGGGATTGATTATAGATGTTCATAAGTCGCAGTACCCATTTACCATCAAGTGGACTGCATATTACTTTGGTACTTTTGTGCTATAAAAATTTACGGTTTGGAAGTCCAGCCCAAGTAGTACCCCCTTTTTTACTTTTAATGCATTTTACTTCATTTTACTTCTTGCTACTACTATCTGCAATAAACACTTATAAGGTTTTATTTGATAGTGATTTAAATAGTGATAGCTTAGTGGTTAAGATGCTTCTCACGCTGGGAGTCATGGGGTCGAACTCGAACTTCGAAAAATGAGAGGTGTGTCTGACTTTTCGAAGCTATGCGCGTATTAGAAATTAATTATCACTTGCTTTACTGTTGACGGAATACATCGTGAGGAAAGCTACACATCTGAAAGTTCTTTGTAAAGTTCTCGAAGGTTTGTGAAGTCTACCAATCCGTACTTGGCCAGCTTGGTAGACTGTGGCCTAACCCTTCTCATTCTGAGAAGAGACCCGTGTCCAGCAGTGGGACATTAATGGGTCTGATGATGAAGGTTTTATGTAATCATCACCACCAACATCATCAGTCCATTTCAGTACACTGCTGGGTACGATTCTGCTTTTTCAACAATACACACATACCTTCTAAAAATCGTGAGGAAACCCATATATCTGAAAGTTCTCTGTAAAGAATATGCGTGAAGTCTACCAATCCACACTTGACCAGCATGGTGGACTATGACTTGGCCCTCATTATGAAAAGAGACCCGTGTCCAGCAATAGGACAGTAATGGATATATGTAGATAAATATGATTTGGGCATATTAAGCAATTTCACATTCAAAAACTGGTTAAAAATACACAGTTCAAACCTGACTCAGTAAATCTTGCAGTCATTAAACATACTAATTGACAATTGACTTGCATCCTAGATCGTTAGAAATCTAGATAGCCCAGTGAAAGTAGCCGGTGACGTCAGGCATTCCCAGACCTAGACTGGTTATAACTCCGTGCAATTTATCTAGCTTTACATATCTACTATCTACAAAACTGTGAGAGATATGTTCGTTAGTAATTAGACAAATCATTATGTTTCTATAAGTTTTTAGAGAATTTTGCTAAAGGAGGGCCGTGCCATAGAATCTAAATACATTGCAGCCGATTTTTTTATGGTCAAGAAGTAATAAACATGCATACAAGCCATCTGATATTCAGTGGTCGGTGCAGCCTATCTGAGGTCCTATTTGAGGTCGTGTGTTACGATCTTTGTTGACTGAGATGATCGTTAGATGGCGTAAACGTATTAGCGCGTAAACGACTTTTTTTCGTAAATTATTGTCCAGGAAACCTTTAAAATGAAAATTTTATCTAAATACTTAATTTAATAAAATACGTTAGAGCCGCTTCCAAGAGACGTATTGCATATACAACTATATAAGTATTGTAAGAAGTTTCGTTTAGAGTTATTAAATTAGGTATTTCGAGCGTGCTGGTCACCTGATGTTAAGTGGTCACAGCAGCTCACAGACACACAAATCTAACCTCAAACAAACCGAAGTTCTGTCTGAGGTCGTACGTAGATGCGTCTCCATTTCTGAGGACTAAGATGGTCGCCTCGCTGTGTGTCCGGCAACCGCACCTCTCCAACCGAAATACAAAAACTGCTTTATGGCAGATTGACTACAAGGGTGGCGATGGTACTTCCCCAGACGAACTATAGTTCTACAATCTTCAAAATGGTATATTTAGAAGCTTATCATGAAATAAAGAGCCATAAAATGTTTTGTTATATCGAATCTAAAAAAGCTGAATTTATTTAAGAAATGATAACTAAAGTTAATTATTATGTTTTTCAAAACCGAACATCTTTTACTAACCCAGAATGATTGACAAAAGAGAAAACGCCTGCAATCATCTCTATATTTAAGTGTGACATCGTATCTTATTGTGCGTGGTGAAGTAATTAATCGCTCTAGGTCGCTCTACACAGTTACTTGTTAGGTTAGGTTAGGTCTTACGCAAGTTGAAAGCGGTAGAGCTCTGAAAATGGTCGGATTATGTTTCGCAGAGAAATTGATACTGTTTTCACTTCGCACCGAACAATCGATTGTAGGTATCGGTAGAGTAGAGAAATAAGTTGTTTTGAAACGTTGATCTTGTACACGGGATTTGTGTGATAATAATAGTAAAATAGTACTTGCTTAATTTCATCATTATCATCATTGCTAGACAAGGGTCTTCTCTTAGAATGATAGCTTAGGCTATAGTCCGTCACGTTACCCAAGTACGAATTTTTTGGACTTCAAACACCTTTGAGATCTTTACAGAGAACGCTCAGGCATGTAGGTTTTCCATTAATACATCGACCCTTAAAGCAAGCAATCATAATTTCTATTTTTTTTTAAAGAGTAATAAACGAGCATGGAGCCTACTTGATGGTAAGTAGATATTACACCCTAAGGACACCCACATTTAAGCTCAAACAGGGCTGAAGTCATATCAGAGGTCGTACGTTGATGCGTCACTACTCCTGAGGAATAACACGATCCCTTCTCTTGTAAATGTACCTAACACCACACCTCTTCAATCGAAAGACAAAAATAGCTTTGCGGCAGATCATGAGGGCGGCGGTGGTACCTTCCCTGTGGAACTATAGATTTACCACTTATTAATATGTGAGTAATAATTTTGAAAAATCAGAGGCGCGTCCGGGATTGAAACCCTGGTTTGCCAGGGTGAGAGCAAAACGTTAGTAGTAAGCTATCTATCTATCTATTCAATTCATGGTAGAACTATAGTTCGCCCGGGGAGTCACCATCGACTTCATTATACAACGTGACGCAATTCTTATATTTCGGTGGGAGAAGTGCGCTTGCCAATTACACTTGCAAGCGAGACGATCGTCTTAGCCCTTAGGGATAGTGACGCATCTACGACGACCTCAGGGCTTGAGTCCTGTTTGAGATTAGATGTGGATGTCCATGGGCTGCAGTAACCACTTAACATCAGGTGGCATGCAAGCTCGTTTGCTATTCTTCTCGAATAAAAAAAATCTACCTAATGTAAAAATATTTTTTTACATTGTAGTGATCTTTAAATCAGTTAAATTTTTGTCAAAAAGTGTTATTTTCACTTTAAAGCGACATTTGATCGGTCGTATTTATCGTTAAAAAGATTTTTTTATTTGCCCTTTTATAGACAATTGTTCCCGTTGAACGCTCTCTGCGGATATAAAATGCTTTTATTTAAATGAAAATCGACAGTTGCGACACAGGCTTCAGTCACAATGAATCCCTCTGTGTCCACAAACGCAGTGGACAGATCGAATAGAACAATGAATATGGAATTGCAATTTTCGCAGACTCCTTTATTAATAAGAGTGGCTTTAAATTGTATGTTGTGAGCAAATGGAATTGTCAAACCTGACTAGGTCCATTTATATTTGTATATTATGTCTACTCACTCACTGTAAGGACTAATTATTTTATTCCAACTACACAAAAATAATTCCAGAAATATTTCATGGCATAGTACTACATTTAAAAGAAATTGTGAATATCAACTTCAAAATTATTAATTTTTAAATACTTAAAAGTTTTAAAGTTACGATGTACCTAACGCTTTTTACACAGACCCACGCTATGGTTCATGTCAAAGGTGTCATAAACATATAATATTATAGTGTACTTGACAGAGATACCCAGATCCAGAACACATCTGGACAAAATTCATAATTTAGACATCTTTCTAACCAGGAACCTAACTCAAAATCTTTTGATAACCTCACTACTCACCAGGGCGGTGTGACTGTTAAAAGGTCATTAAATATATATATTTAAAAGCATTAATTAAGAGATTCATTAGAAAGATATTTATGTACAATTATAGATCGGAATCCGCAGCTTCGGTACTGCGCTATCCCGCAAAATATTTCAGCAAATAAATTGGGATGGCGCGAAAATATCCCGGGATTTGAATTGCAAATGGGTTCGTGACTTACAAACTTATTAGGAGCCGTAATACTACACACTCCGTGTTAGCAATATTAAGCGCCGAAATTATTGAGGGTAAAACTGATTAAACTATTAAGTTATTAGAGTTTTCAGGGACGATTTTATCAGCTCACCGGTTAATAATCTTTTGACAAATTTCTGTAACTTTGAGTATCTACATTAAACAATATTTTTTTTTTCGATTTTCAAATTATTTCGTTTGTAGCTTTTGTCGACCATGGACTCTTATAATCAACCAAAATAGGATTGAAGGCCCACTTGAGCTCCGCCACAGATATATTGCTACGCCTGAGGTCTAAGTTAGAACCTCTCGAGTATCTCTATCTTGCAACATCATATGGAAGAGGCAATGGCGCTCACGGTGTCGCGCCACACCTTTAAATTTATTACTTCTTATCTGCAGCGCGCGTAAACACCAATTATTACATTGTATTAAATTAATAATAACTATAATAATGTGTGTACTGTGTTACTAATAATAATATGCAGGTAATACCGGGATATATTTTACGTTTGTATTTTAATCATATACTAATTTCACATGTTGTGTACGACAAAAAAGTGGAAAAAAAATATACTTCACTTAAGAACGTGTTAAGGGCTTATATATAGAAATTAAATTCACCACGAACATACAATTAACACTTAATTAAAAATGCGCACACTTATACGCTGCTAAACGATTGTTAAAAATATCCTTTTAAACTTGGTCTCTCCATTTGTGTCTGGCCTTTTGTTCGAGATAGCCGTTAATGAGTCTTTTCATTGCTTTAGTCGCATAGTTTCACTATGCCGTTGCTCTTACAGAACATTTAGATTGAAGATAACACCGAAATGTTTCGCAATCACGCTAATTATACAAACTCATAATTATATTCGGTTCCAGACTGTTTTTTATTAGTTTTGATGATTCTAATTTATTTTTCTTGCTTTTTAAAATGTTTTAATTACTTCCGTCATCATCATTGACCCTGGGTTCTGAAATCCTTCAAGTTCAAAAGGTTAGGGCGTAGTTCACAATCCTGATCATACGCAGATTGAAACACTTCACTCACCATTAAGAATATCTTGGAGAACTCTCAGGCACAATATTTTCAATCCTTAATCTTCGCTTAATTTAAAAAAAAATCGGATTGGAACATATATCAGCACGTGGAAGGCCAAAATTCACATCACTCACGGAACTCACCGCATAAATGGAGGAAGCCTGAAATATACTCCCGTTGATACAGAGAAATGTGGGTTAGTGGCTAACTCATGTCGGATGGTCTTAAATAGCTCACATAGCCGCCGACAAGGTTTAAATCCAATGATATCAACTGAAACCGACAGCTTGATGGAAGGACATGAATATTTAACCACTAACGGTCACCCATTCAAATCCTGACCGCGCCCGACGTTGCTTAATTTGTAGATCGGTTATTATCTGCACAAGCCGCGACGCTTCATTATAAATATAATCCCTCGTAAATAATTAATAATGATAAATTAATGTTTAATAATGGGAGAGCCATTTGTAAACCAATTAATTTATTGTAAAGAATTCACATTACAATGAAATTATAACATGTGCAAGAAAATAGCTTAAATAACTTCATGTGTTTGGTTCAGAATACTAATAACATGAGGTGCTTAGCACCTTGCATACAAATTGACTTTTAATGCTAGTGAGCATTTTTATTTTAATTTAACAATTCAATTTCTTGCAATACGGCTTGCATAAGTAAGTAACCTTTTTAATAAATCATAAATATTATTAACCATTAATTGATACCTCCACTGACTTAATATATGAATACTCTCAAACATTTCTATATTATTTTTTTAATATTACGTAATTATAATATTAGTAGATATGACTTAAGCATGATTATACAGACGTTCATTTACTACACCGATAATCGGTAAATCCCTCTGTGCATATATTAATGAATCGGTTGTCAGGCTCGGAAAATTGCCATACATGTAAACGCGCCCGCAGGTTCTACATAACAAAAACAAGACATGGTACTTGCACCAAGCGCAAAAACGTCTGATATTTTTCTATATCCACGTCTTATATTAAATGTAAAATCACAACCGTAAAGGTGTGATGAAAGAAGAACAAAAATCATAACGATTCGCATTTAAATAAGCGAGGTTTTATGAATGAAGAGCGTTGCTTGTTTTGCGGAGTGCAGCCTCCGCGGGGTCGGCGAACTTTTGACGTTACGCCAGCGCCATGTTGCAACATGGCTGCCTAACGCGGGAAACCCGAGAGCACTTATTCCGATTGCTTCCACGCTATTTTTTATAACGATTGCGGTTTTAGTAATTTTGTTGCGTTTTAGGATTCAGCGAGCGCGCCACCGGAGCGTTCGATACTAATATGTTATTGGTCGATGTAATCGAGTTTGGGACACTGCGATGTATGAGCGACGATGTATATTTTGAGATTGAGAAATGTAACCTATTTGACCATAATTAATGTTGGTTTTTGAATTGGAATAGAATAGTAATTTGACTGTGCATTTTGACTTCCATAACAAAACATATTCCGGTGGACGACGTTTTTTCTTATTGATTTGATATTTTTTTAATAACAGTTATATTATATTATAATATTTATTACTTTATAGACAATCTAAAGTCTATTTCTTTAAAAAGCCAGATTGTCTTGTCGTTGAAATGTATTTTGAATCAAATGTCACAAAATATTATAGACAGGGTTGGATAAAAACTCACGTCTTATCTGTTCCTCGTAATATACTAAAATTTACTTTTATAAATGAATTGGAATTAAACTTTAAAACAGTGTTGCAATGCATTCATTCAATTACAAAGTTTCGTAAAACTATTGCTAAGAGCTATAATTTCATTAGGAACCCTCATCTATTAAGTCGCGCACACTTGCTTTAGCCTCAGATTAATTAATGTTTATATATTTAATAGAAAACCCGTTGCATTGAGTTGTCAGACAGCAAGAAGGTAAACGATAAGCGATTAACTTTTTTCCAATTAAAATTACTATTATAATTTCTTACAATTATCAATTATTTAGATGTTATATTTTGTAACGCACATTTTAATTTTTATTCATATTTCTATTCATTTTTAATAAAGTAGTTAATGCAGGCTTCAGAAATCTATAGTTAAATACCTTATGGCAGCAGTGTTAACCGCTGCTGTGCGCTGGTTTGAAAGTCGTGATAAGAGAGGTACTCTCGCGAGACGTACTGAAGTTCTGTCTGTGATCGTGCATAGATTTGTCACTACTCCTGAGGACTAATTTGGTCGCCTCGCTGTAAGTAGGTCCGGCAACTTCAACTCTCCAACCGAAACACAACAACTGTTTCACTGTTTGTTATGAGAGCGGCGGTGGTACTTCCCCGGACGAACTATAGTTCTACGTTGTATTTTTTAAGATAAATCGTTTATATGAGAAATAAAACGACAGAATCTCTGCTCATCCAATGATAAAAACTAGGTGTTAAGACAACTTCCTATTAGCTTCAGGTTTCTAGTGCAACAACTACCTTATGCCTACACTAGAACAACAGCCTACACTTGTGTCAGTTTAAATCAACCCCTTTCCGGTTCCTCCCCCAATGTAGCACCGTGTTACCACAGATGTCCCGGAACCCCTAGTTTAATGCAACTATTATGAGAATCAATTGACATGTGTTAAAGAAAACTGAAGAATATTCCTCGGCCTCCAGGCAATTATAATTGTATAGCATAAGTACTCTTTACAATACAAGATTTATATACAAGGTTTATAATACATGAAACACACATAAGTTACAAATAGAAATGGTAAAATACAAACGGCGGTCTTATCCCTAAAATAGCGATCTTTTCAGACAAGTGTCAAATTATGCAAATTTGAAATTGTTTTCAAAGAGAGAGAGGGTAACGCTGTAAAAAATTATACCAGTAGTTAACAAAAGATATAAATATATA
>DWKL01003406.1:0-11550 GCA_018249415.1 Phareas burnsi
TTCATTATCGACCCAACAATGTCTTATTGCTTGGCACATGTTTTCTCTCATAAGGTGAAGGGTTAGGCTGTAGTTCATCACGCTGGCCAAGGGATTGGTAGATTTCACTCACCGTCAAGAACTTTACGGAGAATTCTCAGATGTGTAAGTTTCCTCACGATGTTTTCCTTCACCGTTAGGTCAAGTGATAATTAATTTCCAATACGCATATCACTTCGAAAAACCAGAGGTGCGTGCGGGATTCGAACTCCGGACCCCCAGTGAAAGACCTTAATGGTAAGATTCCGCTGTACTCTCACAATAAACCCATGTATACTAGCTACCCAATAAAACAGTTTGTTTACGGCATAGTAAAGGCGTGTTTTATTGTTTATTCTGTTCATTATTTCGCCAGTACCACGGAGCTTACGTGGCGACGATACTGTACTATAGTTGGCCATTAAGCTAGTTGGAGATTATTTTGTTCATTTCGGTACGACATATCGCACATACAACAGAACAACGACGTAATTACGCTTTTACTATTTTCCAGGTGAAGTGTATATAAGTTTGGTATTGTAAATATCGTTCGTTTAAAGTCATATTAAAACATATCTCTATTGAAAACTACTGTAAGAACAATTCTGACATTTTTTCTATAGACAGATCTACGATGGGAACTTCAGACATCAACAATTCAAATTTTTTTTTTGTTTGTAAAGTAGCAAACGAGCATGCAGGCCACCTGATATTAAGTGGTCACTACAGCCCATGGACACTAACATTCAACCTCAAACTAAAACGGAGTTCCGTTTGAGGTTGTAAATGGATGCGTCACTACTCCTGAGACTAACATGGTCGCCTCGCTATATGTGTGCCTGGCAACCGCACCTCTCCAACCGAAACACAACAACTGCTTTACGGCGGATTATGAGGATGGTGGTGGTACTTCCCCAGACGAACGATTGTTCTACCACCTACCGATTTTGAATTTAACACGCTACCTACCTACCTACATGATAATTTTGAATTTTTTTGTAGTTACGTCAGTGTTATTTTAAATAAGTGATATCTTATGATCGATATGCCGTGCTAGACGGTGTTATGGTTTAAGAACTGTATTATTTCTCTCAAAATTACAAATCACTTACGAGAAACAAATTCTGTATGGTTTAAGGACTTTATGATAAACAAATTGAAATATTCAAAAAGTCCCTAAATAGAATACAATACGTGCATTGGAATTTGCATAAAACGCAAATGCGATAACATCCGCACATAAAAATATTAACTTCACACAACTTAGTATAAGAGCATCTGAACATAATATAAATTTTTTTAGATAACGTATATTTTGGAATAACTATTTATAGTTATATCCTAATTAAATGGTGCAGTTTTAATTTTCGTTTTTATAGATTTAAGAAAGTTTCTATTTTATAGATATAAGAAAAAAAACCATTTTGTAGATTAATAAAATTTCGAATCTATCTTTCTTTAACTTTCGAGTCGAGTCTTTTATTTTATTAACATGTTTTTTACTGCGTAGCTCGAATTAAAAATGTGGACATTTTGCTTTTGAAACTTAAAAATGAAAAAAATGTAATACTCACAACATCTAAAAAGAAAAATGTGTTAAAAACAAAAGCTCACGAACTAGCAATGCTCGTTCTTTTTTCGGATTGCTCTGCAGAAGTACGAAGAGAATTTTTGGCGTTCACAATTCGTCAGCAATTTCCGAATTGTACGAATTTCAGTTTCTGAATTTAGCCGCTTACGAAAGTAGCTATATATGAACGAACCATGTTTGCCCTTGGAATTAATGTTGGGCAAAATAGACCGAATATTGTTGTAGAGTTTATTTTCCCACATATTTTGTTGGGAGAAATTAAATATGATATAACCCAAAATAATTATGCACTAATAATTTTATTTTATGAAATTTTAATAACACTTCATTATATCATAGTTTTTCACTGTATTTATATTTACATCTAAGCAGCGATACCGTAGTGGGTAATATTTCGGTTATTCACACTGTGTCCGTGGTTCGAATCTCGCAACAATTTGAAAGTTATTTGTTTTATGTATACGTTGTAAGGAAACCATTTTTTTAAATAATGATCACTTGTTTTAATGGTGGAGGAAAACATCGTGAGGAAACCTACACATCTGAGAGTTCTTTGTTAAATTAGGTTATAGGTACCTAGTAAAATAAGTATTTAGGTAACCTCGAAGGTGTGCGAAGTCTACCAATCCGCACTTGTCCAGCATGGTAGACTATGGCCCAACCCTTTCATTCTGATAGGCACTCAACGATGTGCTAAGTTTACCAATCCGCACTTGTCCAGCATGGTAGACTATGGCCCAATCCTTCTCATTCTGATAGGCACTCAACGATATACGAAGTCTACCAATCTGCACTTGTCCAGCGTGGTAGACTATGGCCTAACCCTTTTCATTTTAACAGGAGACCTGTGTTTTGCAGTGGGACATTAATGGGTTGATGATGATACACGTAAAATGATACAACTAGGGAATATCTGAGACTCAAATCGTTTCTCCACATTAAGTGAAAAGCGTATGTTAATTTATTTGTGATAATATTTTATAATGTTTGATAGAACTGCTCTTGAATCGTCAGGCACCAGCTCAATATGTACCTTATAAAAGCGGTGTTAAGGGTTGTTGTGTTCTGGGTTGAAGGGTGTGATAAGGAAATAAAATAGATAAAGCATTTGAATTTAATCTTCAAAGGTATCAATTAAATCGAAAGGCACCACCCCAATATCTACCTTATAACGGCGGTGTTAAGGGCTGTTGTGTTCTGGTTTGAAGTGTGTGATAAGGAAATAAAATATACAAAGCATTCGAATTTAATCTTCAAAGGTATCAATTAAATCGAAAGGCACCAGCCCAATATCTACGGCTACAATATCTATAATATAAGGATGTGATAAAGAAATAAAAATATTTATACAAAGCGTTCGAAATTATTTAAGAGTAGCAATTAAAATGATAGAACTTGGAACTTTTAAAGGTGTTAGAACCCTTCGTAGCTCGACTCCGGAGGCTCCACCGTCACCTATTTCTGCTTAACGACAGTAATATGTGGGTTCTGGTTTAAAGAGCGTGGTAGCAGATAGATACACGACGCGTTCCAACTTAGTCCTCAGGGATTGTATTATCATCGAATCTTGACACGTGCGAATAATTCCAAATTATTCGAGCATCTAGAAGTGGTTGACAATGGAATCACAAGGTTCCGTTACATAAATAGATATATAAAAATCAAATAAATATATGCGTGTTAAAAAAATATTAAAATATAACGTACTTTTTTGTTAAATATATTGTTATCAAAATATAAAATCATTTCTCTGTTTGTCATCCAAATCTATGTTCAAAATTTCAAGTCTCTAGCTCATGGGAAGTCGACCCATTAATGTCCCACTGCTGGGAACAGGTCTCCTCTCAGAATGAGAAGGGTTAGGCCATAGCCCACCACGCTGGCCAATTGCGGATTGGTAGACTTCATACACCTTCGAGAACTCTGCAAAGAACTCTCAGATGTGTAGGTTTTCTCACGATGTTTTCCGTCACCGTTTAAGCAAGTGATAATTAATATCTAATCTTTCCTTTGCCATAACTAACTACAAATTGGACCAAGTGAAAATTGACTTCGGGGAAATCTGTGTTCGTCGGAAAATTTAAAGCTAGCATGTCCAACCAATATCACAGCTAGAACTATTTTTCTTCGCATTTTGAAGAGAAATGCTAAAGCGATATTTTGCAAAGAAAATTTTGGAGCCGACTTGTATTTTTTACTATTTTAATAACTTTTTTTTTATGTTTGTAAAGAAGCAAACGAGCATGCAGGCCTCCTGATATTAAGTGGTCACCACAGCCCATGGACATCCACATCCAACCTCAAACAAAACCGAAGTTCCGTTTGAGGCTGTATATGAATGCGTCATTACTCCTGAGGACTATGATGGTCGCCACGCTATATGTGCCTGGCAACCGAAAACTTTGAAGATATTTACGTTCACACTACTTGTTATGTTAGTAAAGTAACAAACGAGCATGCAAGCAAACCGATGTTAAGTAGTCACTGCAGCCCATGAACTTAACCTCAAAAAGGACTAAATTCCTATCTGAAGTCATAGATAATTGCGTCACTATTCCCGAGGGAACAACTACGCTTAACCTCAAAAGGGACTGTAACCAATCTGAAGTCGAACTTAATTGTGTCACTACTGCTAACTAAGATAGTCGCCTCGTTGTAGGTGTACCTAAGAACGACAACTCTCCAACTGAAACACAATAATTGCTTCACGGCGGATTGTGAGGACGAGGTGAGGTAAGGTGGTTCATCCCCGATCGAACTATAGTTCTACCACCTATCAAATGTGTCTACCACCTTTTTACAAATACTATGTATTTATATGTATTTTATTGTATTATGTGTATTTTTCAAATACTAGTCGTTCACACAGTATTTTTTTAGGTAAAAACATTAGTAAACAATCGTGCAAGCCACCTGATGTTAGATGATCACTGCTTATGGACACAGATATATAACCTCGAATAGAACTGAAGTCCGATTTGAGGTCGTACATAGATACGTTACTCATGAGGAATAAAAGGGTCGCCTCGTTTGCAAGTGTACCAGATGATCACACCTCTCCAACTAAAACATAAGAATAGCTTCACGGCGGATTACCAGTGTGGCGATGGTACCTCGGTCGAGTAGTTCTTCGTTCTATTAAACATGAATACCTAGAAGAACAAAAAGTCCTGGATAGTTTGTATAATATTTTAATTACGTAACCAGTAATCACGATGTGCGGTTTTTTAATTGCTTATATTTCGACCCCGTTGCATGGATCGTGGTCACGGCGAGACTGCGGTGGCGGGAGAAACTATTGACAGGCACTAGTGGTAGATTAGTCTATCTACCCTACAACTAGTCCGTTTTTCTTTTTTGTTTACCATATCACATCACACCACAATAACTGTATCTTTACGCACTGAACTTTGCACTATTTGCGGTTTATATAAGAATATATATTCAACGAGTTAACGATTATTGTTCCAATGCTGGGCACGGGTCTCATCTAAGAATGAAAAAGGGGTAATGGATAATATTTCAGAATACCGTCAAATTTAAAACTACGTCTGTAGCCTTAAGCTATCACTCTTTTATATTTACTAATAAAGTAGGCACAATACCAATTGCGGGTATATTCATAATTGTAATAACTACCCGCAATATATGTTAAGATAACCCCTTACCTCCACAGGCGCCATCTACTATCCGACGTTTATATCATTAACCTACCTTAAAATATTGGATATCTTTTGAGTCCACGGTATGTTGAGCCTTGCTAATAATGCCACTACCAATCCAGTGGCGTGGATCAGTGTAGCAGTACGCTTCAAGCTTTTCCCAACCCGTAGTAGCACCCAGACCCAGAACCCAACAGTAGGACATAAACATTGCAGCCATTACATCTGCATTTTGTAGCATTTCTCTCCTTGTATTCTCTCCACATGTCTAGTTACGCTATCTATTAGACTGTCTCGGCAGCCCTATATATGGTAAGCTGGGGCTAATACTCTGTCTCTACGGGTATATTCAGAATTAATCACATCCCGACGGTCTAGACCTGTAAGCTAGTTTAAGCTGCTTCGGCATATTACATACGACTTTAGCTTTATTGCTTTCATACAACAAGTTAGTAGACTTGTTGTATGAAAGTGTACTAAATGAAGTTTTGTATATCGAAGCATTAGAATTATTTATGCCTTGACTGGGGTGGCACCGTCACCACCCCTCTTAGTCAAGAGCTGCTGCTCGTTTGAAGAGTGCAGTAAGGTAGAGGTAATAAAAGAGGGGAATTAATTCTTAGCGGTAGCAACTCATCTGTTGCAAACGTCAGTTAGGGCTTTATTTCTATTTGGGGTTCAATACATGTGAACGTGGACGGCGCTGATTACTTACCATATTATATGCACCATCGTGCAGATCACCCAATATTAAGAGGTCATGAGGTCCATGACCTGCAGTTACCTTAACATCGGGTGGCCTGAAGAACAGAACTGAAGTCCTATCTGAGGCCATATGTGGATAAGTCACCACTCCTGAGGACGAAAACAGTCGCCTTGCTTATAAGTACGATGTACTGCTTTACGGCGGTTTGTGAGGACGGTAGTGGTCTCTCCGGTGGAAGTATAGTTTTACCACCAATCCAATGTTGTTATAACGCAGAAGTAGGTGCGGCAGTGCCTCCGATGTCTAATCACGAAAGGTTCTACCGCCTTTAAACGTAGCTTCACTTAAGGCACCTAAGGTAGTCCTTATATATAAGAAACCGGGATTAGAAGCAGTGATAGCCTAGTGGTTAAGATTCAGGCCTCTCAAGCTGAGTGGCCGAGGTTCGAACCCCGCACGAATCTCTGATTTTTCGAAGTTATGTGCGTATTATAAATTAATTATCACTTGCTTTAACAGTGAACGAATAGATCGTGAGGAAACCTGCATGCCTGGGAGTTTTCTGTAAAGCTCTTGAAGATGTTTAGTCTACTAACACGCACTTGTCCAGCGTGGTGGACTATGCCCTAAGCCTTTTCATTCTGAAACCCGTGCTCAGCAACGGGACGTAACGGGTTGATAATGATAACGTACATAAGGTGGTAGAACTATTGTTACATCGAGCGATTACCACCGTCACTATGATAATCCGGTGTGAAGCAACCCTTGCTTCGGTTGGAGAGGTGTGGTCTGGTGGTGTGTCTGTTAAATTGTCAGCATAATACCTTTTCACTTTCCAAACATCGCGTAACTAACTGCGCACATAATCGTAGTTTATGACACTATAAGCGGTCCAAACGACACGTTAAATAAACATACAAGAGAACTCAATTTTTATGTTATCAAAGCATAACAAAATTTTAGCTAAAATTTATGAATAAATACAATTTACGGCTGAGTAGCTCGTAAATGAAATGAATATGCCGTTTGAGCAAAAAAATATATACTTCATTTTTAGCGACAAAAAGGCTTTGATGCAAATTTATATGTGATCGCCTGGATTTTCTGAAGCATGTATAAACGTTCTTATCTGGGTAATAGGGCGTGGTAAGCAGTGATAGTCTCGTGGTTAAGATTCCAGCCACTCGCGCTGAGTGCCCTTCGAATCTCGGACGCACCTGTGACTCTTCAGTAGCTAGGTTTTTTTTTTTCGAAGAGTAGCAAACGAGCGTGCAGGCCTCCTGATGTTAAGTGGTCACTGCAGCCCATGGACACCTGCATTCAACCTCAAACAAAACTGAAGTTTTGTCTGAGGTTGTATTTAGATGCATCACTACTCCTGAGGATTGGGATGGTCGTCTCGCTGTAGTTGCGTATTAGAAACTAATTATCACTTGCATTAACAGTGAAGGAAAACATCGTGAGGAAACCTGCACATCAGAGAGTTTTCTGTAACTTTCCGCACTTGGCCGGCGTGGTGTACTATGGGCTAAACCTTTTTATTCTTAAAAAACCCGTGGCCAGCATTGGAGCACCAATGGGATGATAATTGGATTCGTATATTCTAGATTGTTAACTCGCACAATGAATGCAACGAGATTATTTGAAAGTATCCCGGAACGCTATGACATGGGACTCTTAAAAAAGGTGCAAAAAGAGCTCTACTTCAAACCCGGCGATTCATTGGCAACTCCTCTGGTGTTGCAAATGTCCATAGGCGACGGTGACCACTTTCCTCCAGGTGGCCCATCTGCCTTATCTAGGTTAAGAATTAAAAAAAAGAGGACTTGACACAGGAAGACAAGCGCTGGTTTATGTCTTTTTATGTTTTGGAGAGTAGCAATAAACGTGCAGCCTACCTGATATCAAGTGGCCACTGCAGCCCATGGACACCCACATCTAACCTGAAATAAGAGTGAAGTCTTATCTTAGGTCGTATATAGATGCGTTACTACTGAGGGTTAAAATGGTCGCTTCTCTGTGCCCCGTACGGTACCCGGCAACCGCACCGCTCCAACCGAAATACAAAAATTGCTATTCGGCGGATAGTGAGGGCGGCGGTGGTACTTCCACAGACGAACTATCACTACCACGTTCTACCACCACCCACATCAAATCAAACCAAATCAAAATATTTTTATTCAAAGTACGTCCTTTGCAAGAATAATATATCCTTTAATTAGATTCTTTATACAAAGATCTATTCTACACCGATTATCGTAAAAAATATTTGAACAAACCAAAATGGATTTGTTCTGATCTAAATTAGATTTATTCTGTAATTTATGTCACCAGCTTTTAAGCGTGTATTAGAGACTAGAATTGTATGTAACATATTTCAAAATGGTTTTTAAGAGAATTCTTTCGTGCGTATTAGTTATCTAAAAAAATGTGAATTTGGTTTCAAATATTAATATTTCAAAACCAAATTCACATTACCGCCTTTTGTATTGTTTATGTCAAATTGTTGTAAATGTTTCTGTCTACATATCGGTGTACAATAAAGAGTATTATTATTATTATTTAGGTGGTAGAACTATTGTTACATCGGGCGATTACCACTGCCACTCTTATAATCCGCTGTGAAGCAATCCGTGTTTCGGTTGGAAAGGTGTGGCTTTCGAATACATTTAAAGCGAGGCGACCATCTGATTCCGCGGGCGTAGTGCATCTACGTACGACCTCAGATAGAACTTCAGTCTTGTTTAAGTTTAGATGTGGGCGTATAGGGTACAGTGAATACTTAATATCAAGTGGCCTGCTCGCTCGTCTGTAACTCTTCTAACATGAAACATAGAAACTCAACATAGAAACATAAAAACATAGACACTCAAAATAGAAACATAAAAACATAGAAACTCAACATAGTAACATGAAAACATAGACACTCAAAATAGAAACATAAAAACATAGACACTCAAAATAGAAACATAAAAACATAGAAACTCAACATAGTAACATAAAAACGTAGAATCTCAACGTAGAAACATAAAAACATAGACACTTCTGACAGAAAATAGTTAAATGGCTGCCTATATGTAAAACAAGTGGTAAAACGGCGTAGCGTGATATATGACAAAAAATCTTTTCAGGTTAAAGTAGATACATTTACTGATTGAAACAGAGGAAAGGGGAACGATTTTCTTTGTTTGTCTTTTTATTCTTACTGTTTTGTTTTAGTAGCCAACGCTGTATATATGTCTCACTGCTTTTGTTTTTTAGAGTTGTATACTATTGACATTCAATTGTTGACTGTCCCTTTTTATGTCCCACTACTGGGCTTTTTATGTCTCTTACAACAAGGAAAAGCCTGGCGCTACTCCACCGCGCAGCTTCAATGGAGATTGGTAGAGATACAGGATAGTGGCCAACCCGTGTCGGATGTTTTCGATCCGCCCACAAGGCCTCCGACAAAGTGTAACGACTGCTATCCAATGATAATAATCGGGATTGACGACTTTACGTGCCTTCCGAAGCACGGAAGCGCGCATGAGTTTCAGCCACTAGCGGTCACTTATCCAGCATCCGACCGCGCCCGATATTACTTAACTTCATTGATCGGTTACGATCTACGCGAGCCGCGGGGCGCCGCGCACTTCGTGTGTCTACCATTTGACTATGGTACTATTACACAATGTCCATCATCTTGGTACAGTCGTGGCAACTACACTTTTCCAACCGAAACGCAAAAAATGTTTCTACGTATGACCTCATATGGCTTTAGTCCTTTTTGAGGTTAAATATAGGTATCCATGAGCTGCAGTGACCATTTAAGATCAGATATTATTGGCAAATAATAGTTGAAGTCCAGTCGTAAGCATCTTATCACCCTAAAGCAGAGGAAATCCACGCAATATTAATTAATGTATTTTTATAGATAACATCAACTGCTGTTTTTTTGAAAAAAATCACTAATTATTGTCCCCTATCGCACCTTAAAAATTATAACCTTAAAGATGTTCTTAAATATCACAACAGAAACCTACTGATCATAATCAACTCACTGTCCCACTATTAACCACGAGTCACCTCTAAGAATGAGCGGGCTTAAGCCACAATCCACTACGTTGGAAAAACACGAATTGGTACCTTTGAGAACTTTAAGAATGATTCTTTGCAAGCACGTTTTCTTAAGACGTTCTTCACCGTTAAAGTATTCGATGCGAGATTCGAACGCTGGTCATCCAGCTTGAGAGACAAGAATCTTATCATTAGGATATCATTAATTTGAAACCAACTGATACAATGAAATAAAAAGAAATATTATTAAACTCACGATCTGTACGCACTTAGCCGAGCGCGAGTTAGTATCGAGATTAAAAATTTCCGATCGAGAATAATTCTTTGGGTATAAAACAAAGCTGGATTTTGTTTTGTGTTCATTTCGAAATCTGTGGATGGAGGCTATATTATTTCCATGAAAAAAAACATTTTTGAAATTCTATGACAATAATTAAAAATAACGAAAGGGTGCGGAAATATCGCTGGTTTTGTTGCACCGATTGCTACAAATTATTTCCGTTATTACAACTTTCATTAGCAACTCGATAGGTGGTGGAACTACGGTTCGTTCGAGAAGGTAGCACCACCGCCCTCGTAATTGGCCGTGAAGCAATTCTTGTGTTTTGTTTTCAAGTGGCGTGGTTGCCGGGTATATTAAGCGAGGTGACCATCTTAGTTCCCAGGAGCAGTAGGATCTAGATTGTTTTATGTAAGGACAGTAGCAAACGAGCGTGCAGGCCATCTGATGTTAAGGGGTCACTATAGTCCGTGGACACCCACATCTACCTTAAATAGGATTAAAGTCTTATTTATGATATGAATCATGAATAATCACCTCGCTGTAAGAATCCCTGGCAACCACACCTCTCCAACCGAAACGCAAAAATTACTCTACGTTCAACCTCATATGGCTTTAGTCCTGTTTGAGGTTAAATATGGAAAAAAAGATCACTTGCTTTTAAGGTAAAGCAAGATATCGAGAGAAAGCATTCTTTGAGAGTTCTTTGCTCTCGAAATGCGCGAAGTTATTCAACTTGTAGTTGGCAAGCATAGAAGATACGAAGGGGGCGTGGTTCATACGCCTAATTGAGTTTAGTGTGTTATGCCACTTTTGGCTTAACACGCTAGCGTAACACGTAAAGGCAAGTTCATTGGCACGCGTTTGTAAATGTGCGAATACAAATTTATTTATGCTTTGCGTTCGTACATAAATGTACGGGAACAAAGGTGGACTTAATTCTAAATGCATTTTCTGCCAGCCAACATTAGCGCAGATAGAAAGGAAACGAAGGGGTAAAACGTAAATAATATTAAACATCAGACAGTGTTTAAATATATATATATATACTAGAAGATCCGGCTCCGCGTGGATAAAAAAAAATTTAAGTTGTTGTTAAGGAACAAAACACACATTTAAAAAAACGTCTAAATCGGATAGTTATACACACACACATATATAAATATATACATATGTGTGTGTGTGTGTGTGTATAAATAAATATAGATATATCAAATATATAATATACCAAATT
>DWKL01003407.1:0-11549 GCA_018249415.1 Phareas burnsi
TATGTATAGATTCAGTCAGTTATGTAACGTTGTGCCTGTAGTTTTTGTACAGGGTTGCAGCAGGTAAAAACCTTTTGTCATTCATACTTATAATAAAAAAGTAGGCAGGTACCTGCTTTTACAGGCGGTGATAAATACTTGCATTATGTAGTTAAATAGTTACGTTGTTATCTACATTTTAAAATTTCAGTCTACGATAAAAATATTGTAGTTAACTGTCAGTGATATTGTATACTACAGTAACTATGTAGTGGTTGATACTCCACTATTTAATACATTTTTAACCGACACGCTTTGGTGGTCATTATGATGTACCGAATTTCAATGTCCCGTGTTCATATTGCCTAGGGCTCCGTGTAATGAATGTCGATTGACGTCAGCGCGACTGAAATCACTTATATTCGCAAACATTTTACATAGATCACGTCAAATGCAACTGCATGCGTAGCATTGGTATAGGTGCAGTGACGTCATCATTGCATAATGTTTTATCGATGCGGGTAAATTAGACTCGGCGGATTAACTGATTGTTCATGGCTTCAAGCACGTTCAAAGTTAGAAGTGCTAATAATAAAATCAAATCTTTATTAGTTTACATAGTTTTTCATTTTAATATAATTATGGTTTGGTATTAGAAATTCACAAATGCTTTTACAGGGCTTCTTTTTGAACTCCTAGATATCTTGAATGGGGCGTGGCATGGGACGTCGACCCGGACCCGGCCTTGGTACGCGTATGTTGACCCTGCGCAGGCGCTAGTCCGTTACCCCGAGAACCCACGATCCTTCCCGACCATTTACGAAACAGTGTAAATGACTGTCTATCGGGCGTCGCCATTACAGTTCGATTAGCCTCGAGCCAACATACAAATAGTGCCGGCATTTCCGATGGCGTCACTACTCGTCTGTTAATTTCTTTGTCCCAGAAATAGATTTGTTTTAATTATTGTAAATTGGTATCAGTATGATATAAATATAGCAAGAAACAAGGATGAAAATTTAGACATCCATTATTATATTTGCTTATCCTATAGGTTTTTATCAAATACGAACATTACAAAAATTGTGGTCGATGACGAAACGACTCGCTCATTTCAGTATCTTTAACATACATAATAAATACTTACATACGGTGCACACCTACATACACGTAAATTAGATGATGATTCATCTTTGTTTTTCGTCCAGTACGTATTTTAATAGCCCATCTGTATTCTGTATGCTACCAAAAATCGGCTCTCTAACGTTAGTTTGTTTTCTGTCTCTTATATTTATCCGCCCCCGCCGTTTCTCGTTCATTTTATTAGAAAATACCCCAAACATTCTCTGAGAAATTCGGGCGTGCGCTCCCGAGATCGCGTCTTAAACGCGACCATTAAGTAGACGAAGGGAGAGCCGGTCGACTGCCGATATATAAAAACTCCGGTTATTCCGCAAGGGCTTAGGGTCGTTGCTCCAGGCTCCTATATGGCGAGCTTTCGAACTCGAAGGGCGACGCACTTGGCACGTCCTTTTTCAACCACTACCCGCACGATGCATGATTGATGAGATATTCATACCGAAGAAATCGACCAATCTAGGCTAAAAAATATACGAATGTTGCCTTTTGTTGTTGAGCGGCCGACCTTAATATCGAAAATAATTGGGCTTCTGACATTTTGCCTGCTTCTACAATTGAATTCGTGAAGTCCAGTGAAGGACATTTTCAGTACCTACAATTTTCATTTCGAAAGTGTAATCTCATAAAGTTGTGCAAACTGCACATTTGAATATTGGCACTTGTAAAGGTAAATCAAAATAAATCTAAAAACATTTCACTACTTAAATATGTGCGTTTTTTTGTTTGAGTTCCTGTGTAACAGACGATGAACTCGAATAGAGCCTTGCTTTCATACATAATGGACCTTTTTTTCATCCAGCACATTTCCGATGATAACATGAGTTCTCAAACACCAATCCGGTAAAACAAGTAATTGGGCCTACATAATAGCTTTTACAGGAATGATGCGTTAAACCAGCTTTAAAGACCTCCCCTTAATATCAAGTTGGTATAAATATAGGCACCTGCGTCTTACCGCCACGAAGATATTAGAGGTGAATGCACTGTCCCGCGATTGCATTAATATACATGCACAAATTTCGCTCTTTTAAACGAACCCCTTAAAACAGATGGTCCATTCTCATACTATATTTATAGGTACTTTTTCTTTATAGAATATTTTAATAACGCAATTTTGATATCTCTATATCAGGGAAACCACTGTTAGCGGTACTCTGATTTAATTTCTGAATAAGTTTGCATATTTAGACGTCTGCCCTAATCTGGACTAGAGCAGCGTGACTACGTATGGCCTCCTCATTTGATTTAGGGATATAATGTCTCTTTGTTGGGCAAATGTAACATTTCACAATAGATATACGTATGGCCTCAGAGGAATTACTACTAAAGTAAACAATTACTCAGAGCTTCTAACCCTGAGTATGTTTTTTGCACTTTATACAGTCATGTTATCATCTGAGCGATTAAAATCTTGTTATCTAGTTTAAATAACTCCCACAGCGTATACTGTTTATGAATCCGATTATATTGTGTCGTTTTTACGTCGTTACACAAATTCTTTTTAACCTACAATATATATTGAGAGGTTTGTGGCTTTGTATAAACTAAAATTTAGCTAAAGTTGTAACTTACAATATGAAGGATGAACATTGTATACCTAACCAACATTATTAGTGATAACCAAATAAACAAACAAAGTTCAAATACATAATTGTAATGAAATTGGTTTGTTTGTGCCAAAAATATTGAATATATAATATATATAACAATTAAATTATATCTATTTAAGTACATTGAAGGTTATATATCGTATCTTGTTTTTGATACGTAGTAGAGACAGTAATTAACTTGTGACATACAGGTATTTTCATATAACCAGTGTGTTAGTTGGTTGTCAGCCAATAAAACTATTTATTGTTATTTAAGCGTTTTCCTAAGCATTTTACCATGTTTTTTTTATTATATCTGTAATTTTTTTAATCAAACTACTGGGAATTATGGAAGAAAATCCTAATGTCCCTTTTAGTCACGGAACTAGTGAGGAAAAATAATATCAGAAGTTTTGTCAAAAGAACTATTGGGAATAAGCCTTCAGCACATTCATGTTGTAAGAGTGTTAGTCTCTCTTTCTTAAAAAAGTAAGCGTAATTAAATATTCCCCTTTACGTTTAGTGATAGTCTTTTCACAACCTTTCTTGAGCAGAGTTACAATATTCTACACTGGTGCTCATAATTTTAGCGAGTTGAGCTGTTTTCTACAATTAGGTCGTCCGAGCTAATGACGTCCCCTGCGAGTTAGTTAAAACAGCACGTAAAACAAAACAGTGCTGGTAAAAGCTGTACGATGATTGTTGAGTGCACGAAGGTAAGCGGGTCAGAGCGACGCTTTTCGCGCTATTCGGGTCACTGAGCCAGGTCACGCCGATGCACGACACCACTTGCCACGGCCAGGACGAACGTTGTCTTTAGTTACAGGCACACTTCGTTAATTATATAAAAATCCTCGGAATATCTTAGCATTTTCGCCATTTTTCGACTGTTAAAGCTATACTTCTTGATTTAGTCGCTATTATCGAATTAGGTTAAGCGCTTGTCATGTTGCCAGATTTAAACTCTATTTATAGTTTAATCATTTGTCCGCCGGTATATATAACTTAAAATAACATACTGTTTATTATATAAAACGATTTAGCGTTTTGCTAAGAGACTGATAACAATTAAAAGTAATAATAACACGGCGTCTTGTTTTAATTTCTTTAATTAAATAAACAGACATATGGTAGGACTTCGAATTTGTTTATAAATATCCATTATAAATTTGAGTTGTCGTAGGCGGAATATATCATTCTGTGTAAATGTTACATTTATAACGGTTTACATTTTTAAGTGGCATCCACGCTTGTTTCTGTAGCCGGTCAACAGTGGTGGCACAAATCTGCATATATTCTAGGGACAAAAGACCTATAAAAAACTTCAATAATATCCCGATCCAACTTGTGATAACTCTTATCCATAGGATTCAATAATCCCTTATTGAAAAAAATAAAAAAAATGATAAATCATAACTTATCATATGGCGTCCGTATATCGGAAAATATTTCCTGCGCTACGGCTGCGTTAAGTCCTAATCCTTATCGCGTTACAGAAGCCGCGTCATTCCTGAGTTATTTTTAGGATTCCATGAAGGGATCGTATATATAGAGAGTTCTAATCCCCCGTGTGATGTGGTAGCAGACACGAGGGGACTGCACGAGGCGCAGGCGGAGTCGATGACCGAGTATTGATCCCGGCGAAGTGGGTCGCGACCCGTTTTCCGTTGCAACACGGCCTGTAGGGCTGCATCGGTCACTAGACTGACACGGCATTCTCGTGCAGGATAAACTGATACATGTCACGTATCACTTTAATTCACGATGAAACCTACTTGGATGTTTTCTTTACGTTAGTTTTTCCATATATCTGTTAGTGAAGTAACTTGCGATGATTATTGCGTTTACAAGACAGGCATTTACAAGATTTTAGTTATATATTGCAAACTTCATAATTGTAAAAAATGAAACTAAAAAATCCCCAAAATATTTAATTGGCACCATTGTAAGAAGGAAGACGCATCATCTGAAAGATGTATTATTTTTTGAGATTCTTGTATTTTCATATGTTGCAGTTGATGATGATCATGTTTTCTTTATATTTATTTTGTATCTAAAAAAAAGCTGACCGTAGTTGAGCTTAAAGTACTAGTCCGTGCCCTTAATAAAAATTAGGAAATATAATACTGAAAAATTTTCAGGCAATATGATACTATATAGAAATTAAAACTTGGATTGAATTAAAATATCAAACGGAAAATACACTACTATTCTTGTGGCTTTTAGTCATAGTTTGCAACCCTGAGGTACACGAGTAGGTACAGTAAGTAGAATCATAGGTTATACAGGTATACAAGAAAGTGTATTAAGTCTTACCAACACTTACAAGGCTTTGAACAAATCCATATCCCTAATATCTCTACTATAAACGACACCGTTTAGAGGATTTATTTTGAATAACGGTCCGTTTGATCCATCACCCATATTCAATAACCAAAGTTAGAACAGAAAAGTACGAATGCTTCATTTACTAAGTGATTATTGAAGGTACATATTATTAAATATAGAGCTAAAATGTTAGCATCCAATAGGGAGCTATTCCATAATAAGAATATACGACGTCGTTAAACGTGATGACCTTTAAGATTGTACAAGAAACTTCAGTCACGTAAAATTCGCGATAGACTGTAACTGACACGACGCCATTACCCACTGTGAGTCGTTTTCCTGGTAAGCGATTATTAATTGGACATAAACAACGAAGCAACTACCTGTAATTCCATACAATTTCGTAGTCTCCATCCAACGATCCAATATAGACAGATGTAGATGCTAGCTTTAAAGCTTATGACGGCGTACAGAAAAGTTTGAATAATTCATATTAGGGTGATAAGGTCGGATATTGACGGCGCAGCTTGCATGGCGCGTTTCATTTCCATGAATAGAATTCTGGAGTGGCACCTACGCAAGACATCTAAAGCGTTCCGATTGGACCGACGCGTGGGTAGGTTTGCACTGACGTGAAAGTTGATTTGCACGACTCCCCCTACTACTACGGTGCACAAAGGCGTTCATGTTACATTCACTTTCCACTGCATTTGTTTTTTAAAAAAGATATTATGTCTAGTGTTTTGCTTCTATATGTATAGTGTATTTTCTTCACTTATCTTATTAAAATTATTGCTTTTCCATTTTGATGATTTGGATTGGATTTGGATTTAACTATGTACGTACGTCAGATATTCTGTCAAAATAATTCGAAACAATGTATTTATTCCTGTCACATTGTCCAGAATATTGTGTCCAGGAAGATGTGAGTCTTATTTTATATTGTTAATAGAGCCACTATCTTTTATTATTTGGAAAACTCTTATATTGATTGCCCTATTGGCAGAAAATGCTTATAGCATTAAGCCGCCTTTGTTCTTGTACATTTACGCATGGTACACAAATAATAAATAAATAAAAATATTTATAACAAGTTTAATTTCATTTAGCTAACTCAAATTTTGGAAACAATAGCTTTCGTTTTATGTTTGAAGGGTAAGAAACAAGTGTACGTAAGTGGTCACTGCAGCCCATGGACATCCACATCTGACGTTAAATAGGACTGAGGCCCTATATGAAGTTGTGCGCAACAATGCGCCACTACTCCTCAGGATTAAGATGGTCGCCTATCTGTAAGTCTGTACCTGGCGATCGCAGCTCTCCAACTGAGACAAGAATTGCTTCGCGGAGGATTTTGAAGGCGGTACTTCCCCGAACGTACTATAGTTCTACCACCTATCAAAATGCTTTTATTACGTTCTAAATTTCTATACTGGTATATTACTAAGTCCCTTAGTTGGAAAACAATAATATCAAATTCTGTAGGTGTGTAACGGTTATCTTACAGACCACAAAGTTCTTTATTTGATTTTTTTTAATCAGCAAAACAAAAAGATCTGCCATTCTCTTCACGTCATTCCTGTTCAGGGCACGTTGTGAGAGTTTTGAATTGAAAGGAACAATAGCCTGCGATTGTTTATGCGCAGTTCATACGCACGTTGCTTTTGTTGACCACGTGCCTGAAGTCACGTGGTCCACTATATAGACGTGGTAAGTTCGAAATAGTTTCGGACAAAATGGTGAAGCTTTTCCAGATTCCATTATATAAAGACGTGCCCTATATTGTAGTGTCCGACTCAATACAAACTACATGAAATGTATCGTCTGTCGATGACGTCTTAAGAATGTGCTTTCCGTCTTATAATGCCTTTGTTTTTTATCACCTTTGGCTTTGAAATTTTACAATATGACGCTTTTGATTTCTGTTGGGTATGTGTTTATTGACACAAAATAATGACTAATGTGGTATACTCTATATAAAATCGGTAAAGTTAATATTGCTTTACTGTTGTCCTTAAACTATATATAATGCCATTATATACCACATCAACTTTTCGGGTTGTGGCCAAAAAGGTGGGCGTTGTATGCAAGAGTTTCAAAAATATTTTATTGAATAGAATAGCAATTTTAAATACTGGAACTTTTAATTGAAAATAATGTTGGATGCCGGCACTTTATCTTAAGGACGACAGCTTAATAATATAATTGTGAACTTTGTATGCTATATAATCATATGCGAGCTTGATAGGCGTAAAAGACTGTGATATGTATGACAGAGAGTCGTATGGACAAAATATAAGGTTTTATCGAGAATGATCCAGAAAAATCGCTAACGATAACTATAGATGGGACGTTGAACTTATGAGTACATGTAATGGAGCTGTTATAAATGTTGTACTTTTGTTGGCACTGTTAATTGTCATTTCATTACTACGCCACTAACACAATTCTCTTAGCAGAAAAATGATAAAAATAGCTCGACGCAGTCCCGCAGTTGGCCGCCGCGTCGTTTTTCACATCAATAAACTTTCGTTAAACGTTCTTCTCCAGAACACTTGGAAATGATTTTGAATGTTAAATACATCTCACATCATCCTTTACACACCAAAAGTATTTCTTGTCCAACGAAACTAATTTGATGGCGTCCATATCCTATAGGATTATATCATTTCAGAAACGACATTAATATTTATAACTGATAATTTAAACGATTGACATAGATGGATGAAGTAAAATTTAATTAGCCTATAGCAGGGTTAAATTTGCCTGAAATATAATTTGAAATGATTCGGTATTCCCACTACAGGCATGCCGTACTTCGCCATCGTTGACGTCACTCCTTGACCTTTTCCTCTTTTAACTATAACTCAATAAAGTTGTCCATATGCCTGCATAGCCTCTACCATTACGTCTACGTTTCCCTAATATCATATTATTATACAATATTAGTAGCAAACTGCCACCCAGTAAATAGTTTTTTTTATGAGTAATTTATTCTTCATAAAAAATTGTATTGTTTCTGCTAACGCTATCTTTTGTATGCTCTTAATTACTTCCAGGGAATACGTAATTTTATCTTCATCTAAGCAAAAGCAATAGGCAATTTGCTGGGGAATGGCGCAATTTATTCTTGTTAATCTTCCTGCCCATCAATTCTGTAGATATTACCATTTAGATTCACAACATTAGCACAGCTAAATTTATCCCGATTGACAGATTAACTATTTAGAATAGTAAATCTGCCATCTTCATCGTCTTTGATGATAACATATTGCAGAACATTGTTTATAAATCTCATACCGCTAGGTAGTTTCTTGTATTAATGAATCCAGTTGTACACTCATTTATATCATCAGTGCTTGTGTCTTGTGCTTATTTAAATATTGTAAGCGAAGTCTGCCATATTAGGTTCCTCCAAGGTGTTCAGCAGGATGTTTCTTGGAAATAAACGTCTTTCTACGTTGTCTTACTTAGTCACTAGTAACGAATTGCAAACGTAGATAACTCACTGTCTACCAATCAAACCTGGTCCATCGTTGATGTAAGACCATGTTATTCATGAATTCATAAATGTTAATAAACCATTACGAACGTCCACGGAAACTAGCATCAACTACCAACCTACACAACACGACGCAACAACGTACTTAGGTATATAATTTCCATTTATTACTTCCAATTGTCTATAAAAGTGTTACTGTGGGTGATTCAAATTTTCGAGCTATATTTGTATACATTATTATTTATTCATATTAGACCTTTCATTAAAAATATTAAAATGACATTGACAAAACGCATAAGATGCAATTTCTTTTACAGGTATAAAATGCATATTTTGCTGTGTTTAATGACTACTCGAGTGTCGAGTGATTTTTGTAAACTGAAATTCATTCCTCCTGCTATTATTAGAAAGTGACCTGGTAGAAGTTGGCTGTTAATAGAATGTTCCCTGACGGAATTCTCACTTCGCCTCATTAAAAACTACAAAATATTTGCTTCTTGTAATGTTTTCTCCAGACTGAACCTGCATTCTGTTAATAGCCGTCTCGATGTGTAATCTGACCTTCGTATGTTAGTGGAGATCGGTTGATTATTGTTTGATGCGCAGGTAGGTATTATGTGATTAATGATAATAACCTGTTTAGTCTCGCTTCAACCATAAACACAGTTTCTTTAGTTACAAAGTTTCGGATACCACCGACTCTGAAAAGTTGAAACACTGAGCAATGTGAGAATGTACCTGAACGTGAAGCGAGTGTGTCGACATACAGAGTATGTACGGTGTCTGGCGGCGATGACGCCAGCGCCCCTGCCACCGCCGTCGCGCGTGACGTCGTCGTCGCGGCCGCGAACGATGCGAGGCGGCGCGCCGAACGCCAGTCTCTGCACGACCGCGGCACGGACAGTGTCGACCCGCTGCGATGTAAACGCCCAACCCTTTTCTCTGTCTACAACGACAGCTTCTGTTGCACGAGTACGTGATAGTTTCGTTTGGTTTGATTAACTTTTGTGTTCGGCGACCGTAATCGCATCTGTTGGATCGGCTCCGTGTAAGTAATGTTTTTGTGTCACAATTAAGCTCCGTGTCCCGCATAATTGACACGTTTTTAAAATGTGTAGGTACTTTAGTGCCGTGCGTGCGTGACGAAAGTAGAACTCCGGGAATCGAATGTATAATTCTTGGATTCTGTTATGGTCAAAGAAAATGAAAAAGAAATAATAATGTGCAGGCATTATGCACAAGCATGAACACTGAATTATCATTTCAGCAGTACTTACCTTCATAGCCGCAACAGGTGTTCATCAAGCGTTTCTATGTTACCTCCTATTTCCAGCCGCAAATTGGTCGCCGTATACTAACTATCTTATCAAAGTGTACCATTATTCCACATTATGCTGTAGAAAGCGGCCGATTCCGTTTTACCGCTGACGTTGCCAGCTAACTTTACGTTCTCACTGGCACAGTTATCATTCGATTTTCCTTATTTCGAGAGTTGTTTGTTTTCCGTTTTCAGACAATGTAATGTGTACCATACATAATTTACTATTATAATTAGGGCACCAATAATGTAAACGCTTGAAAATTTTGTTTATGTAACTTTGCAAAATAATCTGAAGCAAAGTCTCTTAAATAAAAATATCTTAGACATTAACTGGATAATTGTATCGCCAGCGCTAAGGTAAATAAATACCTCCGCATTGCTGTTTTATACTAATGAATATGTGCACTTAACTTAATTACTTCGCTGGTCAGTTTTATTCTAGGTGTTGCTGTTAACGCTTTACTGAATGTTTAACTTGATAATGAATTGTGTATATCTGTAGATACCGGATTTAGCTAACAGATTGATGGATTTGATAAGATTTTGTTTTATCAGACGGGAATCTTTTCCTGGGGTTTAGCCTTGATTTACTTATTTTTCTATGTTTTTAATACGTTTAACAGTATCTGGTTTCGCCGACCACATGTCATTGCCAATGTCAACGTTTCACGGTCAGACACTTGTTAATGACTATAATTATCTCGACTTAATAAATACATTTAAATTTTAATAAATACCTTTGAAAACGTGATTCAAAACATAAACTTCTAGTTGTAGTAACACGTATTAATAAATATATTATAACAACAATCATACGTATAAATCAATAGGTAAATAATGCAGATTTTCCATTTGTACCTTTCCGTACCATAAAATTTCTTGTTTTGAACGTTCCATTTAATCGATTTTCTAATAATTATTTTCTAAAAAAGTAAACCAGTGCATGGTTCTGCTTCTCCAAACTTTTAAAGTTTATTTGATTAATGTTGAATGTAATTTTTACTTATTTTTCTCTCTAAAAGTTGTCAAAGTTGACGTGAATAGTGGTTATGGTTTGTCAAAACTACTTATAGTGGTATAGTAATAGGCTTAAGCGATTAATCAATTTTTAACCAGTTAAGCCTATAAAACTGTAACTTAAATATTGATTTATTCTGGTATAAATTTATATAGTTTCCAGTTTTTTGCTACCATTCGATATTGAAGCGAAACACGGGTTCCGATTTCTTCAGTTAGAGCAGACACCCGTACCAGTAGGACACACGCGTTCCAGCTATGAATATCTTAAGGAGAAATTAGTTTCGTCTCAAACTTGAACTAGATACGCTGACCGGCGATTGAACGGATACCGATAATAACATAACGTATGTTCTGTTAGAAAATCCAATGTATACCATGAAAGTCTATTAGTGCCGCTAAGCAAGATATTCTCCATATGATTGGATTGCATTTCTCTGGGATATCTCAGACCTCGTTAAGGTTTTTAAAACAGGATTACAATACAAGTCATATGATATTATAAGCATGTTTATATTCAAATTATTTATTATTATAATTACAAGTTGCGCTGAACAATCATATCACTAGTTTCATGATAATTTTTCAGGTACAGAAATAGGTGGTAGAACAATCGTTCGTCTGGGGAAGTACCACCGCCGCCCTCATAATCCGCCGTGAAGCAGTTGTGTTT
>DWKL01003408.1:0-11548 GCA_018249415.1 Phareas burnsi
TATCCTCAACCCATTACGGTCCCACTGTTTGGCAGGGGTCTCCTCTCAACATAAGAAGAGTTAGGCCATAGTACACCACACAAAATGAGATAAATAATGAATAATGTATATTTACATTTTATTCCAGAAGTTTTACTGTTTTCTCAACTAGGGGATCTTAAGATGTCATAATAATCCTTTCTGATTGGTTTAAACCAACCACCCAGCTACTGTTAGTTATTTATTCTTCTTTTTTCACTCAAAATAAATTCATATTTACCACGTGTTACAAATGGAGTGTAATAAACAAAACAAAAATAAGCGAAACAGGCACGATAACACCCTGTTAGCGGGTAGTCCGGGTAGATATTCGTATTGTAAATATTAGCGATTGGCAGTAGTAACAAGGACAATGAATTAGTACTGATGGTAGAATTAATATGAGCAATGTTTTGTGTATGGAACATTTGTTGCTAAGCGGCCCTATCATTAGACAATTAATAAAAATAATTAACGCACTTCACACACCTAAATAATTTATTCTCAATATTGACACCAAGAGTTTTACAATAATGATCGTATGTATGTATGTATGAAAATACAGTCCACGGTAAAAAAAACACAAAATCGGTAACAAAATACCTAGTACGGAAGACGTCTATATAGTAATATTGAAAAATAATGTAGGTATTCTTAACTGCACAAGACTAATATAATGGCAAATATTTTTTACGAATTTAATTGTCAAATCCTGAAGTATAAAAAATAATATTAACTCTTAAAAATTTAATTTCAACAAAATCGATAATTAACTACGTTCAAAGAGATTTTTGATGCTCATTGACCTATTAATAGTTGTAAAAAATATATATAGTAAGTGCATCCTTGTGCGCTAGTCCATTTTATTTGATTCAAGATTCCTACATATTGCAATCATGTAGAACAGGTCTATAAAAGTAGAAAGGTACAAAGATACAGTTCGAATATTAAGAAATGACATAATTTAAACAAAATATATTATGACCTAAATAAGACCTATTTTTCATTGAATTTTATAAGCACAAGCTTCTGTTCTTTTGTTCGCAAAGACTATAACTTTGTCAATATTGTCTTGTGTAGATGGCGTCTGTACTGTAGGTATCAAATCGTCCACACTTAATAGCCATGACTTAATAGCGCAAAATTACAAACGAAGTACTGTCGCTCCTAGAGGTAAAAAATAGATTCCTCTACCAGTTGGGAAATCTTTAACTTTTAATAATTTTTCGCACAGAATAATTTCGATAATTATGGCTTTACAATCGTTCACCCCACACGTACGTATATTTTATCTCTTTACAGTGAGAGGATTGATACGACTCATAGTCGCTATACTATATAAATTCTACCGTACAGCACAGCTACATTACATCACGAGTTATTTTATAACGCGTTTGTAGGAATAGATGAAGCAAAACGTACAAATTATTAATATTTTTACATTGTTTTTCGTGCTCTTATGAAAACAAGCGGTAAATAAGTATGATTTAGATAATTCGTGCCCGCAATCACCACCATAAAAACTTCATATTGAAATGGAAACAAAACTATTGTTAACAGGATAATTTGTTGAATAAAAATTGTCACTCAAAAATTATCTACTATACTATGCAGTGTTTAAGCAGTGGGCCCCATAACTTATTATTCCATAAGTAAAATATTGTCAAAACGGAGGTGTGGGAATAGACATCACCGCGAACAAACAAAAAACATTGTTTTCTTTTTATACACTTAATATCATAGACAAATATTATTCATTTTTTATAGTATTATAATATTATTTTTAATTTAAAAACCGTGGGCTGACTATTAAAAGTATACTATACACATTAGGCAAACACCCCTAATGGATGTTACTTTTATACACGATCTGGTGAGGCTACAGTCAAGTGTCGACATAGTCTTAACGTATCTGAATATATACATAGATTCCATCCATAATATACGTCACACAAAAGAGTTGTGAAGGCAGCAGTCGACGGAAATTAAGGTCCACATATTATTTTATTATTTCATACCTATAATTGTAAAAGTTATTCATTTTTAACGCATTCTACCTCCGAGCATGGGTTTTCATTGTGTACTGGACAAAAATTTAAAAATTATGTTTAATCGTTTTGCTGTCTTGCTTATTAGCATCGAGGTATAATTTCCTTTATTTTTCAATTATCGACATGACAAGCACTTGAGCTTCTTTTTTATATTAATATTATTTATTGGCTTTTAAAACTCCAAATCACTATCTCACAAAATCTACGCGCAGAAGATGTAGAGTTTATAAACGAAGATAAATTCAACAGGGATTTACAAACAACAGCTGATTCAGAAATGCCCGTCAACTTAAAAGACCCTTGAACCCCCATCTGATAAATAATGATCTTTATCACCCATTTAATTACAACATGTGCAGTCATTGATACTTACTTTGGATTAATGTTCTTTATCTCAGAATGTGCTAATTTCGCGTTACGCATTTCATAGATGGCCCCGAAATATTTTTACATTTATATTTAAATGTACCTTATTAACATTAGTCCCTATTAAAATATTTATAATATCAAGAATCCTATTTTATTTTATATTTTGATATACTGATACACCTCTGCTACATTCATATTTCATTAAATACACTAACAACCAGTGTTTAGTCGTAAACATAAAAATTACACACAAAAATAGTTTACAGTACGATAGTTTATTTTGCTCGGCTAGCATAATACTCTACTTAGAATAGCACAGTCAACCTTCTTCTCTGACCATATTATACACATTACGGCTATTTTGCACATGCCGGAGTTCATTAAAAAAATTTACGCGTATTCATTTTAAACCGTACCAGACTATTCCCTAATATTATTAAATATAAAGTTCAACATGCAACAAATGCTTATCTCCGACCTTGTGACCAATACCATTTAATACACGAAGTAAACACTCGTTCCACTGAAACAATTGACATATGAACCTAATGATACCTAAGAGTAAAAAATTTACACCAAACCATTGTTACAAGCTAACATAAGCAATCTAGGGTCAATCATCTACTAGACAACAGGATCATTATATTGTCCTGTCTACCCTTACATAATAATTATTATACTCATGAGACATCCACAATGCAATTTTAGCAGCACCGTATCTCCTTAAATCACAAGAATATATGCATAATCATAACTATTACTACCTCAATAAAAATGCTTCATAGGTGGAACTTCTAGATATAACATCATTAAAATGCATATTATTTGCATCATCGATGTGATAGGATTTGGTTAACATTGTTATATAAACATTACATTCATTCACAAAGTTCACCCTTACCATTCGTGTCACAACCATGTCGATTCTTAACTCTTCTCAACCCCAGAAAGTGTTACACCATTTAAAATGTAAAATTAACGTTGTATCTTCAAATTGTTTTAACTTTTTGAAGTACGAGCCCTTAATAATTATAATGTCCTATTTAATAGGTACGTGTTATTAAATATGAACGATAAATGTTGGTGGACTTAATTTATGATGATGTTAATTTAACTTTAAATCTTTTCTTGGATGAATGAGTGAGTGAGACAGTGGTTGACGGAAGCGCGTTTGGAAGGGTCGAGCATGAGCATCCTCTCCAGAAGGTCCCGCAGTTGCGTCATTTTCCTGGCCTCAGCGTTCGGCAGCCGATAGGAAGTGGGCGCCAGTTCGTGATGCAAATCACGCGTCACCTTTATCGATGACATCACCACAATCTTTTCCTGGAACCATACATTCAGTATCATGAAAGATACTTAACGAGTCCTACAGAACTTAATGAACATTCGTGGACATAATTACTTTATATAAATAATTTATTATTACACACGTATTATTAGCACAATATTTTCGACATTTTGTTAATTCGTAAATTTGATCATAATACAAAATAACTTACCCTCTCTGTTATTTTATCCAATTCATGATATAAAAAGTTGCAATTGGAGTCAAAATGCTGATCCTTAAAATGTCCCCTCCTAATGATTTTATTTGGTATTTTCCCTTTGAGGTCCATAAAATATTTTAACATTTCATTGTTTGATTTTCCGCTAAACATAATTTTCCCGGTCGATAGCTCGTATATGGTACACGCGGTTGACCACATGTCAATACCGTAATCATAGGGCACTCCAAGAATGATTTCGGGCGCCCTGTAGAATCTGGAGACTAGGTACGGAGTTATCTCGTTGTCCGCGATGTGCGACGCTGCGCCGAAGTCGCATAACTTCAGCATTAGTTTGTTCTCATTCACGAGAATGTTATCTGGTTTTATATCTAAAAAATACACATTAACTATAAGACTATTGAAAGTGATAATAATAACAAATTTTCACATATGAACCACACCGAATGTATTATTTAAAAACGAATCAAATGTTATATAATTTCAAATTTCAAATCATTAAGTTTGTATTCATAACCAATAATACGAGGCCTTGAAATGTAGCATTACGATGGGTAAAGCAAAAATTCGTCGTATCATCAAATCGGATCGTAAATTAGAATAGAAATGATTTGTACCATTTAAACAATATTGGTAGGTGAGCGAACTTACCAGCGTGCAGTATACCAGTTTTCTTCAGAAGTTTCAAAGCCAACAACATCTGCTGTGTGTAGCTTCTCACAGCTTTAACGTGAATACCACTATTTTTTCCATATTTCTTAAGGAGCTCACGTAAATTCATAGATAGCGGTTCCAACACCATACACAGATGTCGTTTATGGAAAAAGTGACGAAATAGCCGCAGGCAATGGAATTTATCTTCGGGGTCCGAGTCGTTTAGACGCTTGAGCATTTCCAATTCACGTAATCCAGTCTTATGCCTGGATAACACACGGAAGAAATTTTGGATTAATTTATTTATTAACGCTTTTACCCTCATAGACCGACCCACACTAGGATTCCCTGTGTTGTGGTTATTGTTTACTTACAAAAGATAGTGTGATGAGCGTGACAGGTATTGGCCTAAAACATAGACCTACCAGTAAATTGGACATCAGGTCTACGTTCGAAAGCATTGAAATGATTTATTGCAGCATGTTTAGCAATTACTGTTGCGCTACTAAGCAACCTGATATTTTAACACCTGTCAAAGCATATATATATGCTTTGACGTATATATATGTTTTTCTTGTAAATGTAGTTCTAACCGTAGTGTCCATATATAACTGGGTCACTTTGCTATCCCACTTGATGAACCCGATCGTTTTGGTCGTTATTGAAACATCATAAGTCAATTTATTATTCTCGACTTCGTTAATCATTACTCTGTTCCACTTAATTGTCAAAAAGAAAAGCTCATTATTTAACCAAACGGGATTATTTGTTCTTGGTTTCAGAAGTGAAAATTACGATTTCCCAATAGTTTACACGGTTAGAGTGAGATTGAATGTAGAAAACTTACATGATTTCATTATTCCTTATAATCTTAACAGCAACGTCGATGTTCCCGCGAGCCTCGTCCCTCGCTCGGACCACGTTCGAGAACACTCCTTGCCCGGTATACCCGTATACTGTATACCGATTATCTAGTACTTCACCGATGCGCACTCTGTTGGGAAAGCAACACTTAATACATTACATACTTTCACGTGTAATATTATCAATAAAAGTAACAAAAAATGTACTTTAACACGTTATTTATCATTTCTCCGAGCGAATCTTGTCCGTTGAATAAGATATGTTTCAGCTGTACACATTTGCATCATACTTTATAATAAAATAATGACATAAAGGTCAAATTAGAATGTGACAATGTCTTTATAATAATGTGAATAATATTGCAATTAACTATTGTCGTAGATACATGAAGTTAAGCGTGCAAGTAACTTAATTTATTCACAAAAAAAATCGTTAATAGTTATTTATAGTGATAAAAACTTCAACGAAGTCATTCAGGCAATTAATAACCAATAACTTTATTTAAAATACAGTTTACAGAACTAATTTTTGATATAGTAAAAATAATTTTACATAGTAAAATGAAAAAAAAACACCTATTAAACACAGTCATACAAATGTATGATTGCATTAAATAAAAGTATTAAAATAATCTTTACCTATAGTATCCCTCAGCATCATCCCAATTGTCTGTTAATGAGGGATTTTCCAAAGTATTCTTATGCCTCGATCTCCCAGCTATTGAGGTCTGTAAATAAAATTACAGAGCAATAAAATATTTAAAATTGTAATAAAGATATATTTAAGAAGTTTACCAAAAACTCGGAGCATATTCTACCACGCTGCTCCAAAGCAACACGATATCTTTTTTCACAGTTAAAGTAAGTCGCGATATGCGTGTGCCGGAGAACTATAAAGCGGTCTTATATTAATGACGCTGAATTATAATAAATATTTACTTACATCGATATTTTCAAATGTGTCCTGGTCTGCAAACATATCCCATTCTGGGCCCATCTTTTCTGACTTAAGTGCCGAGGACTTAGAATCATGTTCTATTTTTTTTTCTAATGTAATGAGGTCGCCCTCATATCTACTTTTGGAATCAGTTTTTTTGTTGGAAATAGTCTTGGAATCTGTTTTCAACGGAACAACCAAAGAAGGCACCGTTTTTGGCGACAGCCTCACGTCTGGCGTGTTAGTACCTTTCTTTAATTTAGAATCAGGCTTTACTGCTGTAACATTGGTTTCCTCCTGGTCAGTGCTCGGATTTGCATTTTTAGTATTCAATCTCTGAAACACAAAACCACTTACTTAATTTAGCACACCAAAACAATATAATCCAATAATTAATAGAAATCTTAGTAAAAAAAAACACTACTTTGACGATTATAACATAAAAAGTAAAGAGCATCTGAGACCGTCATACATTTAATAATTGTTCCCGTTGTTTTCTTCGTCGCTCAATAATCTGTTCTTCACTTTCTTCTTCATCGTCAGTATTTAAAGAAATGTCAAGATCTTCATCACTCGAACTCTCTACTATTTGTGTGACTTCATTCGTCGAAAAATTCTAAAACAATATATTTCGTATAAAATTATATCAGAATAGGATTCCCTAAAAGCACAAAACAATTTACGCATGTAATAAAAAATAAATGTGTAATTAAATAATCGTGAAAAAATAACGCAACATATTGCTAATGGGTTGCAAAACACTGGTTAGTTTTAGAGAGCCAATGAAAATAAAGTTTTTACTCACCCTGTACCTTTCTCTATTGTCTGTTTTGGAATTCATTTCACGTGAGGAATCTCTGAGCCTATCACGAATACGATCATAAGATCGCCTGTCGCGGTCAAAAGATCGCCTATCGCGCTCCAGAGAACGTCTGTCGCGTTCATGAGACCGCCTATCCCGGTCTCGAGACCGCCTATCGCGATCAGGCGACCGCCTATCGGGCTCTGGAGATCGTCTATCACGATCATAGGACCGCCTGAAACGATCATAAGATCGTCTATCGCGATCGTCAGATCGCCTCATACGATCATGAGACCGCCGGTCGCGTTCATGAGATCGCCTATCGCGATCAGATAACATTCGGTCTCGACGCAGTCGTTCAGCTGGTGACCGTTCACGAGTTCGGCGCGTGCGTACCATGTCCCTATCTTTTCTTTTTTGTTCTGATGAAAGACGTCGCTCCCTTTCGCGTTCTCGTTCTCTTTCGCGTTTCCTTTCTCTTTCTCGTGCTCTTTCTCTTTCACGCTCTCTTACTTTTTCTCCGTCTCTGATCTCACGTTCTCTTTCTCTTTCAATTTCATATTTTCGACGTTCCCTCTCTTTTCGTTCTTTATATTCACGTTCACGACATTCCCTTTCTTCAAATCTCTTTTCCATAACTTTTTTGTTTTCCCTATTAATTATATCCCTTAAATCTTCATCATATCGCTTAGGTTTATATAATCGTTCCTTCTCAGAAGATCGATCCTTATGCTTATGTTTATTACTTTTTTTATGATCATGATCACGTTCTTTTCTAAATTTTCTGGGGATAGGTGATTTTGTATCATCGTCATTGATGCATATTATTTCCCCTGCCTCAATATATTTATCGTTGCTTTCATCCTCATCGCTTTTATCAGAGAAGTAAGCGACTAAACGCGCTTGTAATAGTTCCTTTTGCTTCATTAACTCATCGAGGTTTAGGTCGTCTTCTATTATAGTCAATTCTGGACTTGCACAGTCCTCTTGATAATTTTCTGTTTCAGAAGTAGACGATATTGTTTCTAAGGCATCATTCTTAAATGTACATTTTTGTGAATCATCGTTCCTACTGTTACTACGGGAATCAATGACAACTGTATCACCATTCTTTGTTCTTTGAGGTGTAGATTTTATGGACTCAATTGAGGGCGAATCAATAGATGAAGTTATTTTAATAGGCTGACACTGTTTGGACTTCTTAATAAGCTCTTCCACATCTGAAAGAGACGTCTCGCTCTCGGGTTTTGGACTTTTACGTTTTTCTTTTTTTGATTTTTTCTTTTTTTTATAAGCTCTATCGTCATCTTTAGTACTTCTGCTATGTTTCTTATGTTTCTTACTTTTCTTTCTCTTCTTCCTTTCTTCTTCCAAATTATCAGAATTGGATGAAATATCTGAAGCATATTTATCTCTGAAACATGTAACAAAATAATATACTTACAGAATTAACAGAAGCAACTGTGCCTTCATTTTTCCCGTTAAATTTTGTTCTGCAAAATTTTAACAATATTTAAACATTTACCGAGGTGATTTGCCAATATTTTAAAATCATTTTACACAGCTAATCGGCACACATATAACACAATGTCAGCACACCTCGGTCTTCGCTTTGTTTTTTCAAGAAATAGTATAGATATATTAAGAGTAAAATATGAATTCTTCATTTTACACCAACATTATATAACTATAATTAACTAGATATGTATTGAAACAATTATGTTTTACATATTGAATTAATATTAAAATTTATTAAATGTCCAATTCCTAATATGTCAAATTTGTCATTGTCCTAACAAAAATCTTACAAAGAGAATATTATCACAAGCCGCTACATTTCCTACGTTTCACAATCCTTTTTTCCATAATTATAGAACAATATACAAAATAACTTCTAAATCAATTTGAATATTCTGTCTGTAATTTTGAATTTAAATTACAGACAGAATATTCACATTAAAGACTAATTCTTTATTCCATTTCCATTCCAAAACGGAAATCTGTCTGTTAATATGTCACGACCATTTTACTCGGAGTGTATGAGCTCTATGTACATGACGTTTGGAAGATAGAGGTATGTTATATGAACCGTTACAGAATGGTTTAGTAAAAATATGAAAAAAAGAAACCAGGAATGGCACTCCATGCATGGAGTGAGATGAATAATAGAGGGATAAAAAGATCCAGTCCAATAAAACATCTGGGGTATTTTTAAATATTTATAAAAATTATATAGTTTTCTAAATTGCTTTTTTTATTTTAATCAATAGTGATATATGCGCTTCTAAACGTGATAAATGTTTACTTTATGATTATAAACTGCAGCAGATGCATGAAAAAATCAAAGGTTTTTCAATGACCTCCCGCGTATATGGCGGCACAAAGTACGAAGAGGTCAAGCTGAATCTCAAGTTCTGCTTCCGATCAAACTCTTGTTGAAACTTATACATTTTTAAGTGTAATGTACCCATTTAATATTACGTTCAGATGACATAAATCTGCCGCAGTTTTTAAGATCTGTGTTTAGACATGTATACATAAGCTCGATACGATGTATGATGTAATATGTACGATAACTCGCGCCACCGCGCTACGTTTAGAAGGCTACGTTAAGATGACAAAAATCTTCCGCGGCTTTTGAAAAACGCGCGTCTAGACATTCACATGCATTCGATTTAACGTTACAAGACGGTTCCGTTGTGTTCAGAGAAATGATCTGGTGATGCACGTTTAGAAATACAGTCAATGTCAGTATACCGTACAGCTGACCAAGCGTTTTGCTGTGTTTACTTCGCAAGTTTGTGAAAAAATTGTGCATCCCAAAATATTAACTTCGGCATATCTATTGACCTCAGTTTAGCATAGGTTATTAGAATATAATGTTATAATTAAATTTTGTAGAGAATATATTTACCATAGCTGGACAGACCTAAAGTGAGCGTGTCCATATCCTATCCCGAACTATAACGAGTTTAGAGGCACGATTGATAGGTAGCACGAGTGATCCCTTGTCATAGCAACCTCGTGCGCCAATCGCACGACCATCTGAACGTAACTTAAATAAACTTAATTCGCAAGCGACCATGTAAAAGTACAAACACGAATTATAAAAAATATCAATCAAATTTTCAAAAATGTTTTCTATATATCTCTGTAGCTGTATCCATTTATTAGTATTAGTAGTAAAAAAAAAATCGAAGCGGATAAAATCAATTGTATATATACATACATATTTCAGAAGAAATATAGTAATTAGTTACAAATACATATTAACGATTCAATGTAATGAGGTATAGTTTTTAGACATTTGATATAAAATCCATTTATATTATAATTTACATATTTTTTTATACCTAATGGGCATCCAATATGCGTAATATTTATAATTATAGGCTGCTTAATTTTTTTTTGAAATGAAATGTTACTTCTTATATATATTTGCGATATGGGCCATCTGAATGGACACAATCTTATAGTATAGATAAAATGTTTCTTTTTCTTTATCCACAGGACAAACAGTAGTAACATGGAATATGCTCTATAATGTTTGAGAAAAATGCGTGTGACCCACATACACAGATACAACATTGGGGTTCGTGGGGAGTAGAATAAGCAATTACTTTTTTAAATTTTTATATAAAACGCTAAAAAGTAATGCTACAGTTAATAAGTGTTAGTACAGTTACAAAAAAATGTATACTTATTTAGTAAAATGTATATTTTACTTACTCATTTCCCATTTTGGTTTCTATAGTTGTCTATCTCAATACCCTGCAACAAAAGCAATTACATTATTTATATTATGTAAAACTTAACTTGATCTTACTACTCATTCCTAATTCGCAAACTCCTGCTCAAGTGAATGCATTGAATGTATCCAGTAAAATATAACTATTTATTTAGATATTATAGAAATATTTATTTTTATATTTAAAATTTAATATTTACCTAAGTTTAAATTATATATTTTTATGAAAAGACTTGTGTGTGGATAGTTTGTGCAATATTTTCTTTATAGCAAATACATCAAAACATCTAAAAGCATCAGTGGTATATTCAAATTAAAAAATAGTTAACACATAGCATACATATTAGCCAATCACCTTGAATTCAGATCATGGGATATTTCTGACATTTATCGCCATCCTGAGCCAAAGCCAGAGATCATTTAACATACAAATATAAATACCTTATATTACCTGTAAGTACCTTATCTTACCTTTACTTTATATTATCTATGTATACTGATAAATACCTTATTAACTAATTGTTTATTAAATATAAAGATACAATTTTTTTTATATTTTTCTATGATTGGCTACAAAGAACCACAGAGTCTTAGTGTCATT
>DWKL01003409.1:0-11547 GCA_018249415.1 Phareas burnsi
CCCCGCCCTGGCTTCCGCCGACATCGGTAAAGCCAGGGTACTGTTCATATGGAAACCGAAGGATGTAAAAGCAAATTCATTCAACTCCATGAGAACCCATCATGGTCTTTCAGGTACAGTTATGGGGAACATCAAATTTTTCCTTTATGAAACGCGATTGGTCTTATATGCCGGTTGTGTGTCGACATATAGGAGACATTTTTGACATTCTGAAATGTACCCAGGGGCTTATGTTTCGCTTGTGCGGTATCAAATCGCTGCACAGCAGAACATTCAGACGACCCCAAGGTGAAGCACACGGAGTCGAAGCGGACTACCAATTTATACTATATATATTAGTTAATAACATTGAGAATCAAGGGCATAATAAAAAAAAAAAAGAAAAACTACATGAGAACTAAACTAACCTTGAGGCTGCACCAAGATGTACTTGGTGACGCTGAATGGCGGCGCGGAGCACATGTAGTGCCCGCTGTCACTCGTCTGGAGCGAGGAGCGTTCCAGCCTGCTGCTGGTGGACGGGCCGCTCGCCGGCTCCACTACGAATGGTCTGAAATACGGAATTTTTCTAATGTAAAAAGCAAAGCAAACCAGCGTGCAAACGTCATAGACACCCCCGCATCTAATCTCAAACAGGACTAAAATCCTATCTAAGGTCGTATGTGGATGCGTCACTGCTCCTGAGGACTAAGATGGTCGCCTCATTGTAATTGTACCCGGCATCCACGCCATTCTAACCGAAACACAAGATTTGCTTCACGGCGGATTATGAAAGCGACGGTAGTACCTCCCCGAACGAACTACCCTACCACCTATCCAATTTTAACCCCTGTGTATTCGATAGTGCCTGAAGTACTAGAGCGACGTGTGTTTTCAACCTACAGAGCTGAGATGTGGTCTCTGGATGTAGGCCTTATCCAGGAGTTCAGAGTCAACACGGCATGCTATGGAGAGAGCTATGCTTGGTATCGTTATGTTGAAATCCGTAGACGCTAAACTAAGCTAAACGACATAGCTCTCAAAATGAATAGGCTGAAGTGCACATATTGCATGCATCTTGTACATATTGCACGTATCTTGCAAATATTGCTTGTATTTTGCACATATTGCATGCATCTTGCACATATTCTCCTTGCGCATCTTCTCATATAAAAACAGTCTCGTAAAAGACTACACACCCACCTGCCACTAGACGTCCCGTTGCCACTAACGTAGTTCCACACGTACACCCTGGGAGTGGTGTCGCCCCGCAGTTCGCACACCAGCGTGAGGTTGTCCCGCACTCTGCGTACCAACACGTCCGTGTACTCCAGGTCCCCCGGGCTGTACAGCACCAGGGAGGGCTGTAGTGTCTCCGTTGTACCTGGACAATGGTGAAATAATAACAGTTAAAGAGCATTATTTCTCACTTTAACAAAACTGAATCTTATCCGAGGTCGTATGTAGGTGCGTTACTACTCAGGAGTGCTTAGTGACGCATCTACGTACGATGTCAGATATGCCTTCAGTCCTGTTTGAGATAATGGAGGTCATACACATTAGGGTTTGTATGATGGTTTTAGCCTTGCATGCATAAACGACAGGCAAACCCTAGCGTGTATATGATAAAACTGTACAGTTATCGGCGCATGTAAATACATGCAGTCGGCACCTGTCGGTTATGCATGCAAGCTTAAAACCATCATGCAAACCCTAACGTGTATGGCGTCCATAAGATATGCATTTCCTTGGGCTGCGGTGACCGTTTAACATCACGAATCAAATCAAAAAATGAAAACACAGGAATAAATTATCAGATATACTCATTTCCTTAATAATAGATTGATTTATATGCCAAGCACATGAGCTTAATTGTTTTTAACTAAATTTGCTTTTGCGTATCACTATTACATTAATTTGTTTTTTTAAGTGGTTAGCAATATTGAAAGAAATAATAAAGATCTTAATAATCATAAACCGTAAAACCTAATTCAATTCATAAAGTAATTATGCAAGTAACAATTTGAATTGACAACAAAGAAATAACCACTTGTTTCCACAGTAAGCGCAGACCTTGAGTTGCATTGTCCTTATTTCTGCGACGAATCTAGCCTTTTGTTTTGAATTAGGAAGTTAATGTAAATTTATTCAGCTACTATTTATTTCGATATGGAGATTGAGATATTTCAATATATACGTTCTAGGCGATGCGAGGCAGTCATGCATACAGTCCACATAGTGGTACGTGATCATTATTGCCCATGGAATCTATAATCAACCTCAAACAAGACAAAAGTCGTACGGGACGTGGGCCGCAGCTCTGTTGCTATACCTGAGATTAATCCCCAGGAGTAACCTGTAGTTCTTGTTGGCACTATGTGTAACCTTGTTTTTGAAGTTATATTTCTTTGGGCGCGTTTGGGAAAAAGTATGACAGTGAATGGTTACAATGCGCGAGCACACCGACATATAAAATCGACACCATGAAGTTAGCTGGTTATGATAATTTCCGAATGGAATGAAAGCTGCGCCCGCAGATGTAACACAAGATTAAGTTAGCCTCGAACGAGAATTATTTTCTTTACGGTCTTAAATTATTCAGTAGTTCGCAAGTAACGTATTCCTGTCTACAGCATGTCCTTTTTATAGATAAAATAACGAAAAAAAATTATTATTATTATAAATTCGCTGTCATACCGTCATTGCATCGTTGTTCATGTCACCTGATTCGTAATACTTTTATTCTACCCTTGTAATGTTAATAATCTTAACGCTCAATGCTTATAAAATATCAAACATAGTTCTTCATTAGAGTGAATAATAATTCTTTTGAGAATAAATAAATTTATAACTAAATAAAATTATTAAAAAATATATATATTCCTTACGACGAAGAAGTATAACTTCTTGCGTGTGTACATAAGTACACACACGCTTTTTTATGTTTATATCAGAAGAGTAGCAATCTAGAGTGCAGGTCACCCAATGTTAAGTTTGAGGTCGTACATAGATGTGCTCCTGTGGTCTAGATGATGATCTGTAAGTGTTCTGGTAATTGCACCTCTCAAACCAATACACAAGAATTGCTTCACGGCGGATAATGAGGGCAGTGGTTAAACCCCCCTTACCACACTCTCTAAACCAGAAAGCAACAGCGTTCTAACACCCTCACTGGAAGACAGAACTGCATGGGGCAGTGGAGTCTTTGAGTCTAACCATAAACAGTTCTACCACCTTTAAAATTATTATATTATATAATCATTATATATATAGTTGCTGGCCACTGGTCGTCTCATATAGTGTAGTTTGTTTAGCAATAAATGTTAGTGAATAATGAATAATAAATAAAATGAATAAATACCTGCACTGATTGTCTATTAACAGTGTCCATAATTGCATACTGAACAATTAATTATAACAGCAATACTTTATAATTATACACAATTCTTGAGATAATTTACACATTTCTGAATAACAACAACTGTTATTGGAAATAAGTGATTGATAAGGTCACTAAACACCATACATATCATACCATACATTTTTATATAATGCAAACATGTAAAGGTGTTTGTAAAGTACAATCACAAACACGCAAGCAATCCTCCTGATTGTAAGTGATCACTGTGATTCATGGGCATCTGTGGCTCTTCCTCACCATTGGGAAATGAATATACTCCGGCAGACTGTTCCAATGTGGATTAGTGGAAAAACAGGTTTGTGGCCAATCAATGTTGGAACTTTTCAAACCAACAAGGCCTCTGACAAGGTTTAAAAACTGTTATCCAATGATAGCAACTGCTTAGTGCCCTCCAAAGTACAAAAGTGCCCATGAAATTTAACCACTAGCGGACACCTACTCAACCCCCCACCATATTTGATGTTGCTTAACTTTATACATTTGATATGATCTAAGTGAACCATAGGACCATGTCCGCTTCAACAGACTGAAATCAGCCCCAAACAAGATAAAAGTCTCATCTGAGGTTGGCCCACAGGCATCACAGATGTATTACGACTCCTTAAAACTAATTTCCAACACCTCATATAAGTGTTTCTCCTTCACTACACCTCAACCAGAACACAGCATTCAGTTCGTCGTCTTAGACCATGGATATGTTCGGTGCTGCTCTAAGAAGAACACAAAGTGTTTTAGCACTTTCAAAAGTTCTAGCTGTGATATTAGGTCTACATTTTTTTTAGTATATTAGTAGCCTGTCATATATTATAGAAATGTATTTTCAATTTTCACAAGGAAACACCAGATGTTTGGATAAACAATATCATATAGTTACTTCTACCCCTAATTTAGATAGCCTCACAGGTCTCTCTCTTACCACACTCTTTGAATCAGAGCACAGCAGTGTTTTAACATTACTGTTATAAATCAAAATAAGGTGTGGGTGTATTTCCCCTAGAGTCTAACTGCAATACGTTCTACTATCTTTTGATTAATCTTTGACAGAACTCGTAATAAGCACACTTTGAGTTATAACTCAGCTCTGAGCCAGATAAGATGAATAAGAGTAACAGAGATGCAATTGTGAACTAAAACACTATGAAATTGGAACTTTTCCATAGTATTGTATATTATCATTATCAACTTATTAATGTCCCAGTGCTGGACATGGGTTTCAGAATAAGAAGGATTAGGTCATAGTCCACCACGCTGGCCAAGTGTATATTGGTAGACATTATTTATCTTCAAGAACTTTACAAAAAATTCTCCAATGAGTGGGCTTTCTTACAATTTTATGCTTCACCATTAATGCATGTAATTAATTTCGAATATGCACATAAGTTCAAGAAATTAGAAGTGCGTGCAGAATTCACAAGCTGGACAACCAGCATACGAGGCCAAAAATTGAACCACTAGACTAGCTGCTTGTTTTCTATACACTTAATTGGAATGTTTTAAGTATAAATCTATCCATGGTTATGCTATGAAGATTAGTAGGTGCAAATTGAGTTGACCTGTGAGTTCACAGGTTCAAACACTTGAATTGTGAGTTGAAGAGTAGTGCATATATGTTTATCAAGTTACCCATATCAAGTACAATACTGCTATGCATCTATTAATAGAAACTCATTGGCCATAATGAGAACTTATCAAGAGGTGAACTCTGTGCCTAGTGGCTTTTATATTATACAAAAATTGTAGAAAATAAAATGTTGGTGCCAAATAAATTCTAAATTAAGGAAATATTCGAGTATCTAAGCCTAGAGCTTAGGCCTGCAAACTCATATTTGATAATAAAATAACTTGTGTGTGTGAAAAAAATATTTCAAGAAGTGGTAGTCGATTGTTTGACTAGCAGCACTATTATTAATGTAGGTGACGAATATATTTATGGAATTTTTCATAACTGTATTTTTTATTAGTTAATAGCAGAGGCCTATCGTGGGAAAGTGAAAGGAAATATAACGTATATAAAAATATACCGTTAAAAATTTCCGAAAACAAACATTAACGGTGCTCTAAATCAAATGATATCGATGATAATTTGGGAGTGGCCTTCACTAAATGTGCGACTGAACACATTGAAACGCTCAAACACCTGACCAAGGCCTTAAATTTGAACAAAATTGGTAAAAACACAAAAAAAATTACTAAAAATTTTGACATATTTTAAGTTGAATTAGGTTTAGCAGAAAAAATATGTGCGTTCTACTTACATGTTTTTGAATTTAAAAGAATGACGGTAATACACAGACATACATGTTTGATTGTCTCAAACATTTTTATTTATTTTACATTTTCACTACACTGACTGACATTCATTCACAGTACGCCATTTTTGTTTCGATGAGAGGCGATTCGTTTCATGCTAAGAGTGAGTTGTATAAACATTGGTGTTTCGCAAATTCTTATGCAGAATATAATAAATTTCATTTTTAGGTACCTGTTACTAGGGTGGTATTTAAACAAATAAATATATTTTAATTATAAACAGTATAATATTAAGCCGCCGTCAGTATTGGGGGTAGAACTTTACTTGGAAATATTGCTTATCTGTGTAATCCTAGCCAGAATATTATTGTTAGTTTGACACTGACGTCTATGACGCACTATATGTAATTTGTTTCTAATCTTGTTTGCTGCATAATTTCTGCATTGAATAGGTACCTATTTAATGCGAATAGCCATTTGGGGATATTTATGTCAAAAAAGGCAAGAACACGGGAAGAACTAAGGCTTGCTATTGTAAATATGGATTTAAACAGATTGCCGAACGATCAAAAACTGGTACTATGTAGATGGTACTTTAAAGGTGTGCGTTTTACTTTACACGTTTAGAAATCCTAGCCAGAATATTATTGTTAGACAATTGAGTGAATATCATGCCATTTTCATGCATATTTTAATTTTAATTTTGGTATTTCGAATTAAACAATTTTTAATTGAGTGGATACCCAGTCAGAGATCTTTACAGTAAAATGGTTACGCCGCCCAAGAAGCAGCTAGGTAATAATTTAGTCACAACAAGAATCCTTTTATGGGGTATGAATGTAGAAAGCGTCGTTGATCTCACATGCGTTGTTACTCTTGAGGATCATGTTGGAACAAAGGGCTCTAAAGAGTGATATACTGCTGTTACATAGTGGGAATAGGTATGGTGGTGGGGTTATTGTACGGAAACATCAAGTGTTCTATGACTTATGGAATTAATTAATACTAAGTTGCCACCTGATTTTAAGTAGTCACTGCAACCCATGGATTCCCATGTCTAACCTCAAACAGGACAGAAGTCCTATCTGATGTCATATGCAGATATGTTATTACTACTGAAGATTTAGATTGGTGCCTCACTTATAAATGTACTATTATAGATGTTAAGAAAAACATATAAACATATAACCTTAAACCTTAAGAAAAGGTTTCACATCGCTAGCTCCTCTCACTTTTCATTCCCTCATTCCCAACTGTGACCCTGCCATCACCATCTACTTCCTCTTCAGCACCTACCCTCATCTTTACTATGTCAAGTTAAATCATCTCTTTAACAGTATCTAACAGCCTCACATCTTCAAGTGAAACATGAAAGTTATAACACAGCAGATTATGAGAGTGGTAGTGGTACTTACCTCTTGGTGGAACTATAATTCTACAAACTTATAAAAGCTATCTAGCTAATCCTACTTACTATGTTCTAAAAATTCTGGGGTGTTAACCAATCTGGGGTATTCAGTACTGTGGCACTGTGTGGTATGCTATTTTCTACAAAGTTATTTGACTACTGCCATTACTAACATAGCACAGCTTGGTGATTGGTAAAATTCACCTTTTTTATCTGACGCTACAGCTAGATTTATAAAAGAATGGAAACTACTTTATTCCTGTCAAGTTTAAATCTGCTTTATCACAATATCACAGGAAAGCACAGTGATAGTAAACATATTGCATAATCCTCTGCATTACCCTCTATAAGTTATAAATACGATTTTGTGCTTCATAGCATATAATGCAGAATTATAATATATTATAATTTACACATTCATATTATTATTACATTTAAAATAAATACATAAAAATGTGTATCAATCATTTCTGTAAACATGAAATTATATTATGTGTTGTATGTTTATTTGTATATTCAAATATATTTATAATTATAGTAATAACTAACATGACGGACCTTTGAATGGGTATTAACTACCAAATATTATGTATACGATATAAATACAAATACAAAAAGACACGATACAAATGTCTAACCTTTTAAATTCAATAAAAAATTGAATGAAACAAAAAATGCTTCTTATTAAAACATCTTATTTCCTACGTAGATCATAAACACATCCACAGAACAATGGCGGAAGATTATATTTTCTTGTAACTGTAAGGCAAAAGAAACAGAAAGATGAAGAAACGGCACGGACAACTCATAAAGACTCAGTCCAACTATTCTCAAAGCTGGGTTATTGCAGTGTGCAATGGTAATGTTTACGATTATTTAGTAATAACTAAAACAATTTGTGGTTTGCCGGTCGCTTGCGCAAAGCACCGCTACAACCAGATCTTGCTTCAACCGCTAATTGAGACCTAAGTTTTCTTGCCGTCGGATCTCAGACTAAAGTAACATTTTAATTCCTTAAAAATACGAAAATCCTTTAACACTTACGAGAACGAAATTATGTACGAAAAGTAGTTTAAATGTACTATCTATTAATATGCAATAGGATACGAGAAACCAGAAACGATTATTGTCCGAGTTTCTGGTCTCTCGTTACCGTGCGAGCTTCCCCGGATTTCTCCAAGTTTGAATAGCGCTCGGGACGTTTTTAGATCATCCACATTAAATTAATACTTGTTGTGTCCGGGCAAACCCGATAAATAATAAACTGTAATAGATTTTACTTCAAAATTGATACATAAACCGCGTAAAATACCTTAAAGGAAAAAGTAAATGTATGTTTTTTGTTCTATGTTTGAGATTATTGAAGCTTTTGTCACCGTTGGCAATTTAGATGATAGCAACCCTAGCTGGGCAGCAGCTGCCCCGGGGCGTTTAGAACTGCAGTTATAAGACGGAAATAGGTAGTGCCTCCAGCTTCCAGAGTCCAATCGCTTGCCGTGAAGCAACCGAACTGGCACAAATTTATAATTCAATTATTGAATAACTAACGCTGAAACATTTATGAAGATTACCCGCAACAGTCATGTGACCTCTGGTGGCATTTGACTGGCTTGACTCAAAATTAATACTTCCTTATGGCGTAAAGGAAAAGAAAGTTACCCAATTCAATTAAAACAGATTTACCTCAATTGCATTTAAAATATGCAAATTGGTTCCAAGATAAACTGTTGGTGGCAGCAGTTGTATCTATTTCGTGTGAAATAATATATATACTATAATTGATATTGCTTCATAGAAATTATGCGCTTGAGAAATTATGTAAACAATATCGGGGTCATACGTTTTCATATTCTTCCACGAAGAAATGTGTGACAATCACCATTTAAAAATATTACTTAGTTGGATTTCAAGCTAATATTATCGTGGAAATTATACATTTTAATTACGTAACGAGTACTCACTATATGCGGTTTATTTTATATATTGGACAAACGAAACAACAAACATATCAGCGCAGTCAAACAGAGCGACCCGAAGAAATCCGCGGTAGCTGAACGCACGTCAAACACGTGGAGTCCAGTGGTTAGCTTATGTAAACCGCAAATAATGCAAAGTTCGGTGCGTAAAGATATAGTTAGTGTGGTGTGTTGTGATATGGTAAACAAAAAAGAAAAACGACCCAGACGTAGGGTAGATAGACTAATCTACACCGGTGCCTGTCAATAGTTTCTCCCCGCCACCGCAGTTTCGCCGTGACCACGATCCATGCAACTGGGTCGAAACATAGGCAATTAATAACCGCATATCGTGAGTACCCGTTACGTATCTAAAATGTATAATGTCCGCAATAATATTAGCTTAAAAACAATTGTAAAATATAATAAGAGATTAAATAATCCATATCTTTTATCAGGTGCGGGCTGGGCGCTGTCGTGGTCGTTGCGTCAATCTTGGCGCGCGTTGGTGGCGCCCCCCGCGACGTCCGCCACCGTGGACCTGACGGTATTCGACGGGCTGCGCGTGTTCTGCATGATGTGCGTCATCATCGAGCACGTCTGCTGGCTGGGCACGCTGTCCTACATCGCTGACACGAGGTACTATGAACAGGTAAGATTTACAACATAATGATTTACAACAGATTTACAATAGTCGAAACGGTTAATTCCTGTTGGAGGAGATAACTTTGTGTCCACCATTGGGGTACATCGGGGGAAAGATTTGCTGTTCACCCGTGAGGATAAACGCAACAAGAATTTTCCTGTATATGAACGAGAGTTTTGTCCACCAAAGGCCGTTGACACTAAACACGTGTCAGTATCTGTCTATTCCCATACACTAACTTGGGTAGATACCGATAGAAAAAATCACGAAAACATCGACTTTTCATCCATGTACTTATCCACGCATTTAAAAATAATGGTAGCGATACATAATTCGACAGTTCAAGTATGATGTTGAAACAGAAAACGATTTTGGGCGGGACTTCTGCGATTTAAAAGAAATAGTTCTAACTTAAAAAAATTGTTAAGTTTCATTGAAATGGTTTAAATCGAGAGATGCTGAGAAAGCGCGCGGCGCTCCGCCGCTTGCGTAGATTGTAACTGATCAACGAAGTTAACCAACGTTGGACGCGATCGGAAGTTGGATGGGTGACCGTTAGTGGCTACATTTCATCCGCGCTTCCGTGCTTCGGACGGCACGTAAAGTTGTCGGTCCCGGTTGTTATCACTGAACAACAGTCGTTAAACCTCGTCGAAGGTCTTGTGGGCGGTTTGAAAATATTCAACACGGGTTAGCTACTAACCCGTATCCCCATCAATATGCAATGGAGCAGCGTATGCGTTGGAGTATGCTCCAGGCCTCCCCAGCCGCAGACAGTGGGACATAAAAAAGTTTGAAGCTAAATCGAGAGATTAAACTCCACTTTATATGGAGATTACAAGTGGGTGGGCTACTCGCTAAAATTTCAGGTGACAATTTAACGACGAGGAACGATGATCCCACAGGCGTAAATTCAGATATCAACCGAAACCGAACGTACAATTATATTGCATATAATGAAAACGTTATGAACACAGATAATATATATAATTGTGTATTATACTATAGATACATTAGTTTAACCAGATATTACATTCCTTTTTCTTATATCATCTGGGGACGTCCTTTTCATCTTTCGAGCCCTGCAGCATTTTGGATACGTAGAGGGTATGTGGGGATTACTCGGTTCCAAGGGTATCCTCTCTGCTCAGCAGATCGCAAGGTATACACCTGTGTTTTCTTGTTACCCAGACGCGGCTGGCCGGCGACGTGATCCTAATGACGAACAGCACGCTGGTGGTGCAGATCTTCTTCCTCATGGCCAGTTTCCTGCTTGCCAACAAGCTGCTGCTCCACAAACAATATCTGCCGCCTGTTCGGACTTTCTTTAAGACCATGCTCAATAGGATTATCAGGTAAGATTTTTTCCCTTTCACTTACATACTTTCCTGGTACTTATTACGTGCTGGTACAAGAGATTGTCGTTGTTAAAAAGACAGGAGTACGACAAATATATGCTTTATGTTATAGCAGTTCTAGGTGTTTAAAAGGTAACAAAGGACAATTTCACTATTCTGTGTGTATTTGTAATTTTTTATTTATTTATTTTTGTATTAATTCTATAATTTGAGCTAGAAATTTTAGCATATGTAAATTTTGTTTTCAAATTACTATAGGACGCAGTTATGTTGAATTATGGTAAATTATAATATAACTGTTCGGTTCACGCCTGCGGCGGTGGCTACTTATGCCTCTTAATAGCAATTTAGCGCTGTCGAGTTCTAGCCTGAAGGGTGCAGTGAAACAAATTCACTTTTTGGAGACATTCCCCTCTCGGGAGTAGCAATATAACGTTCTACGAAGGAAGATTATTGAAAGGTGGTAGAACAATCGTTCGTCTGGGGAAATACCACCGCCGCCCTCATAATCCGCCGTGAAGCAGTTGTTG
>DWKL01003410.1:0-11546 GCA_018249415.1 Phareas burnsi
GTGGTGGGTGTTTTCCAGAGTCTAGTTATTTCAGTTCTGAGGAGGTGATATTTACTTAGTTTTTCTACTTCTTTTGGACCGATGTTGTAATCTGACGGGATTGTGATGTCTATTAAATATGCATGGTTTTCTTGTTTATTTATATAAATGATGTCTGGTCTATTGTGCGTTACTGTTCTATCAGTTTGGACCGGCATCTCCCACATTAACTTAGCTGTTTGGTTTTCTATTACTTGTGGTCGTGTGAGATTTTCTTTCCACCATAATGCATTAACGTTAAATTTATGTTTCTTAGCTATTGTCCAGTGAATATATTGTACTATGTTGTTGTGCCGTTTTGTATAGTAAGTGCCGGCAAGCTTCTCGCACCCAGAGACAATGTGTTGTACGGTCTCATCTTTTGCTAAGCATACTCGACACTTACCATTTACAGATTTCTTCATTATATCCCTCTCAAACTGGTTAGTAATAACTGATTGATCCTGTATTGAAAATATAGTCGCCTCTAATGTTGAAGACACTGGCTGTTTCTTTAACCATCGGAATGAATACTCAGTGTCCACATTTTCTTTCTCTAAAACTGTATTAAAAAACTGTCCATGAAGTGGTTTAGATTTCCAATTATTAATAAATTTTCTGACTACTGCTGTTTTTAATTCTTTTTCTGTATAGTCATCCCTATCTTGCATTCCTATTTCTTGAGTAAATTGTTTAGCTTCCTTATGAATTGAGTACTTATTCCGATTTTTATCATGGACTTCTATTGCCTTAATAAGATGATCTTTTCCTGATTTTAAATATCGTTTGTATTTTATGATTTGAGTTTTATAAAGCATTTCTAGATTCATTAGTCCTCTACCTCCATGTTCTATTGGTATATACAATCTGTTAACGTCTGATTTTTTTTGTTGGGCTTTATTTATTGCTAATAGTTTTCTAGTTTTAATGTCGATTGTTTTTAAATCATTATTTTTGTAATTGACTACTCCAAATGAATACAGCAAGATTGGTACGGCATATGTGTTAATAGATTTTATAAGGTTTCTTGAGTTAAGGTGCGTTCTTGTGAGACATTTTATTCGTTTAAAATATTATTTTTGTATTTGTTGCCTGACTTCACTGTGATCTATTTTTCCTGATTCGTTAATCCCTAGATACTTGTACCTTTCGTTACACTGTAGATATTGAAATTCTTCTCCACTTAGCAATATGTGTCCCTCTCCTTGGTGACCACTCCTTCTTCCAGCTGTAAGATGTAAAACGCTGCACTTATTTAGTCCAAAACTCATACCTATATCTCGTGTAAATATCTCCGTGCTATCTAATAAAACCTTCAAACTGTTTTTATTTTTAGCATATATTTTTAAATCATCCATATGGAGCAAATGATTTATAAATATACTATCCTTAAGATGATATCCCTCCAACTCATACTTGTTAAGGATCTGAGTTAAAGGGTTTATGCCTATGCAGAACAAGATCGGGGATAATGAATCTCCTTGGAATATTCCTCGACGTATATAAATCGGGTCAGTAGTTATAGTACCGTTTATGCCATGAGCTGTCATCAGAACATTCCATTTTGGTATCACCATTTGTAAAAATCTCTTGATGGATTTTGGGCATCTATAAAGTTCAAGTGCTTTTAGGAGCCATTCATGGGATATGCTGTCATAGGCTTTCCGATAATCAATCCATCCCATACTAAGATTCTTTTGCGACTGGTGGGCGTCTTCCAGTATGGCTTTATTTACCATAAGATGATCTTTACAACCTCTTGTATGGCGTCGACACCCTCTTTGTTCTGGAGCTAAAATATGATTATTATCACAGTGTGTATATAGTTGGTCAGCAATAACAGACGTTAACAGTTTGTACATTGTTGGTAGGCGCGCTATTGGGCGCCAGTTTTTAGGATCTCTAGTATCCCCATCTTTAGGTATTAAAATAACTTGTCCTGTAGTAAACCATTCCTCTATAGTTTCTGTTCCTTTGAATATTTTATCGAAAAGTTTGGCTATGAATTCGTGTGCGCTCGTAAAGTACTTAAGGTAAAAGTTATGTATTTTATCTACACCTGGTGTTTTCCAATTATGTAATTTATTTATTGCCGTTTTTATCATATTTAAGTTGATGCTGTCAAAATTATGTTCATGGATGTCTAAGGTTGACTCTTCAATATATTTAATCCATGAAGCCGATTTATTATATGTTACTGGCTGTGCTAAAATATTATTCCAAAAGGTTTCTATTGTTTCTTTTGTAGGGATGTTATTGGCTTTGTTTGGTTTCTCTATCATTGTTCTATAGAATTTTTGTTGATTTTGTGAAAATAAACTGTTTTGAATTTTTCTATTATTCATATCTTCGTATCGTTTAATTTTTCGAAGTTATGATATTCGTATTAGAAATTAATCATCATATTTCTTTTAACGGTGAAGGAAAACATCGTGAGGAAACCTACATGCCTGAGAGTTTTTGTAACGTTCTCGAAAGTTTGTGAAGTCTACCAATCCGTACTTGGCGAGCGTGGTAACCCTTTTTATGCTGAGTGGAGACCCGTGTTCAGCAGTCAGACATTAAAGGATTGATGATGATGATGATGATAATGATATAAACGAATAATGAATATAATCAAAATAATGATGGTGATATAAACGAACAACGAATATAATAAAAATAATGTATATAAACAATTATATTGTGGCGAAGCTGGCGGCTCGGTCCGACCTGTTGGCCAAGCTGCCTCTTTTCCGACCCATCCACGTACTTAATGAGCTGTATGAGCAGAACGTTTTAACGTCACTTCAGTGAGATCGTAACATTTCTACTGCATACATTATGCTGGAAGCATTAAAATCATACCTTAAAACTTATTTCTATTAAAATTATACTCATGAACTTTGTACAGGGCTAGTCTAATGCATTGGGTTTCGATCTGTAATGGTAGATGTAATCGTATTTTTTAACAAATAAATAAAGAATAACACATTACTTCAGATCAAAACGTACTGCTAGTACACGGGGCAGGGGAGGAAGGGGGGGGGGGGGAGCTGAGGTATGGTGCAACGGTGCCGATAACACGACTATAGTTCTTATTTATTTACAATTACGATACAATACAGCATCCTGGCATGGCGAAGCAAAAATAGTTTCATGACTGAAATTAACACATTTGTATTTATTGTTTAGTTAATTATTTTTTTTGGTTAAATCCAGTCCCTTATTAAGTTTCGCTACGAGACGTAACTAATCATAGGGTATGTTACATGCAATGGAAATACCGCTGTAACAACCTTTTTGCATTTAATTGTCAGTTAGAGCCGCAATTACATAACAATTATAATGTTCTTTATAATAACATGTTTGTATTAAGGAGATGCTATCGGGCAAATCACTTATTACTTATGTTGCTTCACACGTTTATTATTTGAATGCGTTATTTATTTAATTATGATATAATACAACAAAAGACGACGTGTATCGTGCGTATGGAAACTATCAATAGTAGAATTTATTCAAGGAGAGGAAAGGCAAACGATATTCTAGAGTCGTGCAAAATTAATCTAACGCGCTACCCTTATGGATCAGTTCGTAATAGAGCAGTTTCTGAAGGGCTCGGGTTATAATTACTATTGGATAATTGTATATATCCTATCGGTGGGGTTATTGCCTAATATATTTTTATAACTCGTTACATACCCCATCCACAAAGACGAGTACACAAACACTCAGACTCAGATTAGAAATCTATATAAATAATTTAGATGTCTATTTGGCCGGCAATCGAACGGAGTCGTTTGCGTGTCGGACCAATAGTGTGGCCGCTGCGCTTCGCGCGTTGTCACGGAGGAGTAAGGTTCGTTTATCTATGAAGTTATCTTTAAGCTTTTCTTATAAATAATATTTTGTGTGTTATTAGATTACATACAGCATTTAAGCAAGTGGTCGTTTAGAACTATTAGTAACGCGAAGGGTCACGCCTTTCACCGCGACCCGCGGCCTCGCGCGCGCCGCGGCACGCTTCGCCTACTGCGCGGTAAAACACTTTGCACTTAATAATACAGGCAATACTTTAAAAATAGCAGTATTTCTGTATTGTCATATCCGGTTACATGTAATTTTCGAAGAAAGATAAGAAAAGTTACAAAATGACACGCACAAATGAATGTTTTTAGTTACAGTTCATATTTAGAGCTAACTAACTCGCCACGTAAATATAATGCATTGCACTATTTCAAGCTGTTAAAATAGATTTTACTTTGATTAGTTTTTTAAATTCTGTTCAATAAATACATTTTGTAGTTTTGGCTAATACTTTTCGCTTACTTTACACGTTTCTACGTCGGATTTTCCAATGAGCCGAAGTTTCACAAGTCGCGGGAGAGTGCGATAGTGAAGTAAGCGCCATCTTGCGTTGATTAACTTATTGCTGCACCTTTAATATCCAGGCGTTAATTAATAAGCACATTCAATGTACTTGATAAAGCGAGTATATTTGCAAGTGTTTTAATTAAAGTGATGTGAGGTGAAGGCTGGTCTACTAATGTCAAGGCTTAACTGTACAGATAGTTAATTGAAATGAACTAATGGGAAACCATCAGTGACCTTTGATCAGTTGTAGGCATGAACGATCTTACGTACCGTCATGAAGACTTTAAACATTAAGTTGTCTACCATATTTGAAACAAGCTTTCATTTAATTCTGTTTTATCGAGAGCTTCCGATGTAGCAATAGTGGTGAGTGTAATATTTGTCTAAAGTACTTGTAGCCGGATGTCTGTATTGAAGATAGAATTACGAATAACATTAATAAAATACTCGACTAAGTAACGAATTGGCAATGCTGCTATTTGATATTTAGCATTTAAAAACTCGCGCGCAACGTTCCAATTAACTCTGAGTATTGTAACCTGTCCTCGATTACGGCAATCGTGTATTATCGTGACATTTATTTAAAAAATGTTATCACTTAGTCAAAGTGACCTGAATACTTTATGTGATGCTTAAGTAATAAAAATACGTGACTTTAAACTGATCATTATATAAAAAAAATTCGTGATCGAATTTAAATAATAACGTTCTGACGTGTATAACCCTGACGAGTAGACAAGGCCCTCCGCCATGACATGTTTCTGTCACAAAGAATGTCACAAGCTATCTCTAACAGTCGCTACGGTAAGCTCGTTACCTCCACTTGAGAAACATTTGGAGATAAAAATAATAAGATACGTGCGTGTGTCATGTATACGCGTGATTATATTGTCATCACGAAGGTTTTTGTAACATTGTGCCGTCGTTGACTTAAGCATTGTTTCTCAACCGGGTAATAATCTTTAGTGACAAATTTTGAATGGTTGTATTGCAAATGACGACTCGCACTCGCAACGAACATACAATGAAAACAAACGTTTTGTAATATCGCTTATACTTCCTTCAAATTAAACCATTTATTTGCAAGAACATTAATTCAAACTTTGTACTTCTCCATGTTAATTGTTACCTTGGAGCAAAGGGCTTTGGTTGTGGTCCGGCATGAATTACTACATCTTCATTTAGCAATTCTTAAACTTATGACACGTTACAATTTACAATTGAATCCTCAGAACTGGCAATGCATCTATTATCAATTATAAATGGAGCTCTTGTTCTACTGGTTACGAATGTCTATGGACAATTCACCATTAGGCAGACCGCATGGAATTTCTAGCGCTATGCAAAATATCACGTGTACAAATGCCAATGTGTCAAATGTTCGAGTGAACTGTTTTTTTGTCTAATAATCAACACAGATTTAAAGCATGTATTTATTCAGGAGCATACTATTTTTTGCAAATTAAAATATAAATAAAACATATATCAAAATGAAACACGGAACAAAAACATTGACACATTTTATTCCGCATAATATACACGTTATTTTATGGATATGTCGTGGACTTTTGCATTTACACACACACACACACACACACACACCACTAAAGGCACAAACATAAGGATATAGTATATTACTTTTATTACAATACTAAATATTTTACGTTTGACAATTCAATTTTTGCGGTAATTTTTCTTCTCATTTGTATAATAAAAATATCACATTTTATTACTTTCGGTTTTATTCTCCGGTCCAGTTAATTTTCATGTCAATAAAATACATATTTTTATAAACTGTTAATGTAACCCGTTCGTACACTCCGTTTAGCTCCGTAAATGCCTACAATGTTCGAATTAACCAATCGATTTCTTGCATCGATACTTTAACATTCATGACGTGAGAAATATTTCTGGCTGGTGGGAGTGCAGTGTGAAAAGTCACAGGCATTCTTAATTATCTATTTTTTATGAATGTCATAACTAACATGATTTTGCCTAGAATCTATCGTTGGTGCATTATACACCCATTACAACTGCTGAAAGATGTCGATCGTATTCACCGCATTATCAATGTCTCTATCACTGAAAATATCTGGAATAACAATATTAAATTAGTGACGTCTCACTTACGTCACGTTTCCCCAGCGTGCGGCGTCGGGCTGAGCCCTAATCGAATGGCAAAATGACGCTCGAACTAATGCTTCGCCATATTCGTATCTAATTGTATAAATCTAAACGTTCGTATTTGCAGTGTTAAAATTAAGTATAACAGTATGTAGGTATATTAGGTCGCTGGTGAACGGTGGAAGGACCTGTTTACATTGGGCATGCCCACTACATATAAATATAACTACACGAATGCGTTTACACACGGTCCTGCCCACACACATGATACGTTCATGTTTTCCTTAATTTCACACTGTCGCCGCCAACTGACCGAACCGTTTTATGTTCGGAAACTACGTGCTGCTCTAAAATGGACACCGACCTTCGTGTTGCGACTGAATTTTAATTAGGTTTTACAATTAATATTTTAAAACGTGTTTTCATAATCGACAAATCGCCTGGTCTGACTCAGAGTTAACGAATTCTGTCTTAATTTAGTCAATAATGTTACTGTATACGTAATAAGCAAATAATAACACTTCATTCCTACATACGCTTTAAAAACTTAATAATACTTATTAAGAAATTATTTTATTCTGCTTACCTGTAAATTTAGTGTTTATTGAGACCATGGCCCCTAAAAGAAAACTATAAACCGGGAATTTAATAATATTAAAAATTATACACTTTTTTGTTGTACACCAAACACAACACCAAACATAAATAACGGAAATAACTCAACGATCTCTTCCAAACAATATTTCCAGGCAATCCAGATTTAATACATTAATAAATAATAAATACTAAATAAAATATAAACAGACCGATGATCTTGATAATTATTATACCTCATAGTTATTCAGTGAAGCGAATCGAATGGCTACAAATTGATTATCGATTGGACTACATCGCGTGACCTCGCCGCCCGTCCGCGGCACCTGGGCCTTGCGCCACTTGGCGGCTTTCAGCGTTCCTGTACATTCTTAGATGAACTATTAAAATACATCAATATATCGTGATCTTTAATCACGTCACTAAGTAATTAAGAATGTCGTGAGTAAAATTTGTATTATTCATAGGATCCGATCCGAGAATAATATGTCAAACGTTGATGTCCGGAATCGTATTTATTGACTAGTATAAATTGGTTAAAACTAAATGGTAAATTTTCAACTAATAACGATTTGCGTTAATGATTGCTACGTAAATGTAACCATGCTACACATTGCACATTAGAGTGGCGCAACGAATGTATTGTGAACGGTCATTTGCATAACTGCTATAATGTAAAATGAGCTGTTTATATCCCTTACTTAAAACAAACAGTCAATAGGTATTGTTGCTGCACATACTGATATCGGATCTCATATGGCAACAATATATCGCGCGTAGTAAGTCGTTGATGTCTTTTGTATGCACGCGTAGACGCGCGTAGCCGCTACGCATTCCTTGTAACTGCGTGGGTTACGATGTTACGCACAAGGATGAAGCTGTAATAGCTGAGCCGCGTGCATAGCATTTGTCTACAAACAAGAAGTAATTAAAGCTTACTATTCTTTAACAATAATGCTATATGCCTAGTTCTGGTTTAAAGGTTATGTAAAGCATCGTTCGAGGCATTTCATCTATGTTTTAGGAAGTGACAATGCGTTCGGGATTGACTTTAGGTAGGACTGCTGTTGTGTATGAAGTTGGTTACAGGTGTATGTGGGCTGTGGGTACTTAACTGAAGGGCTGCATGCTCGTTTGCTACTTCTGTTGCATTAAGCATTATTATATATTTATGCTTATACCCATATTAATAATACCAAAGATGACAGTTGTGTTCCTACTACTGAGGTTTTGTTCGTAATGTCCCAAGTTAGCAACGCTATTAGTCATTAACAATGTTCAGTAAGTCATGAGAGGGTGTGGTTATCGGGTACACTTACAAGCGGAGCGACCCTCTTAGTCCTCAGTAATGGATACTTATCTACGCACGACCTCCGACAGGACTTTAGTGTTGTTTGAATTTGGATATGAATGACCTGCATCCCTGTTTAATTCTCCTTTCAAAGAATACAAAATTTAGCTTGTGAGATTTACATAATGAAAAAATTACAAGAGAATATTTTTAAGGGAAATATGACGAAATAGTAAACACGGACCGTCTTTATGTAACATTTCCGTTGCACGTGTATCCGTTGTCTTCTATGACAATGACCCACATCCTGCTTCCACTCGAGCATAGGAGAACTTACGCAAATTAGTGCGGGTAGTAAAAGGCTTTTTATGTTTATGTTCTCTTGTTTTGAAATACTTATAATTATGGCAAACGCGTGATCTTACGGGCCGTATGTGTACAGTCCGTTGTGCAGGATTGTACATTTATCTCTGTGTACTTTAGCACGATTCCTTGCTTGTATTAGAACCTACTGTAAAAGTTTGGGCTTCGGTAGATACACTCCACACAGCACAGCATGTAAAATTAATGAACGTGCGATTAAATTAAGTAAGATATATCAATCGGACAAACCTTCATTAGTTATTACATTTAGATTTTATTTTATTAATCAGGCGGTCAGGATTAAAGAGAAGAATGCAGAGGTCATTTGTTTGTTCAAAAAATTGTCGCGGAAACAGGTACTCTACACTTACGTGGCCACATTTGAACAGACGGGTAAAACACTAACAAAATAGGGAGTAAAAATAGTCTGAACTCATTAAAGACTTTGTAACATATAAAACTTTAAATAAAATATAAATCTACATTTATTTGATCCAGATAAGCTAGTTTTTTGCCAGATAAGCCGTTTTTTTTGCTGTCAATCTATCTTTTGATCGGTTGTCTGTGGTAAATACATTAAATAACAATCTGTGCGACTTAAGTAATGACATGTCTCTTGGAATTATAAAACAAGCACTTAGAAATAAATTACAATAAACATAGCTCTTTCATTTTTTCATGTATTTTATTGTAGAATTACGAAATATTATACATTTTTTATTATAAATTTGTTGCAACTAAACGCATGTGTTGTCTTAAATCTTTTATATGAATAGTAAAATAGATGCAATAATTAAAAACGCACCAGTTTAAACGATTTCGGCAACAAATTTCCAATAGACTTAGCGCGTGACGCAGTGAGCTAGACTAGTATTATGTGTGTCATTGCCACAACTATTAAAACCTTCTAACTTTTTGCACAGGCCTTGTCGAAACTGTATAACGTTATTGGTTTTATAATTGAATCAATGTATTATTATGTTTCCGCTATAAAGTCACGTAAATTTTCATAAATGTAAGAATTAAATTACTATCACTTTTCTTCTATGTCTAAAATAATGCAAGGTTATTTGAAGGATATATTTAAAAAAATATATAATAACCGGAAGATTTTATTGAGAAAAAGGAAACTAATTCTGTATTGATATTATTATCAACTGCGTCTGTAGTTTCCCAAAATGAAAATGGTTCAGGCCATAGCACACGAACCTGCCCAGTTTCGGGTTGGTGAACTACATATACTATAGATCATTACGAAGAGATTTAAGACATATTATTTTTTCCACGATGTATTCCTTCACCGCAAAAGCTAGTACTAGTTGATTTATGATTTATTTATGCTACGCGTTAACCGAACTTAGCCCCCCATTCTATGCCAAGTACATTACATCACAACAAGGAACTTCTCTCGGCTCCATACACTCAGGATAGTGGAGCGGATCCGATACCACCCGATACCCTTTCCCTTTCGGTTCGTGAAAGTGTTACGTCACACACCCTGCGTGCTCCAACGTAGCGTGACATTTATATGTAACCCGGCTGTTAAGCTTGTGTGTGTGACTGCGCACTCATGATCAGAATTACAATTATCGGATGTAATTATTAAATCGAGAAACACTTTACGATGGCCTTGTGATATAATAATCACCGATTTAAAATCGATTTAACGAGTTTTTTTTAATATTCGATTTAGTGGAATTGTTTAAAGAATTATACAACAACACATTATTGTTTAGACACTAAACGTAATTTTAAGCATTTTATAATAAAACTGATTCAAGTCGGACTTTACACACCAAGTGAAAATGATTGGTGTTTTAAATAACATAACATGTATCCGGTCAAAAAATAAATGTAACATATATAATTAAATTTGAAGTGCATTGATTGGCTTTACATTGTGACTTATTTCTTGTATTTATCCGCAGTTCTATACTATGTTTATATTTAGACGATATAACAAGGTAGTAAACCTCGGTCTTACTAATCTCAATCTGCTGTCAAATTTTCAACCGTTTTACGACTTTAACAAGTGCGGAGGCCACGGCACGGGGTTCAATGCTAATGCACAACGATTGCCGATTGACCTTCGGTATGTTACCAGCGAATACATTAATATCCTATATTAACATGCAAATGTGTTCAAGTGATGAACACAGAAGCAATGCATCCCAATTTTCCTTAGGCGAAAAATGATTATTTAATTAAAATTCTTAAAAAAATATTTATTAAGTAGACTCCTGCTCTCGTAATTGCGTGGTTTTGCTTACGCCGACAATTTTAATAAATGATACTAAAGTAGTACGTATCATTAATTGTTGTCAACATTTATACATAAAAGTGAACAGCGTACAAAGCATCAACAATTAAATTGTGTAATTAACGAATGTGTTCGTCCCACGTTCGTTTTATTTTGTTTTTTTCACGTTAATATTTTACATACCCGTTAAAGGATACATATGTGCATTACTAAATATAGAATAAATGTTTGCGCACACACCTACACTGCTCAATGAAATGCCGTCTACTTTTTAATTAAATTTATTACTGTACGAATATGGATGAAGTAATAATAGTACATACTTATGCAAACTTCACATCCGTCACTCAGGGGTGTTTTTTTTACATACTGAGACAATTCGTTTACAACTTCTTGTGCCCCAGCAAGATATTTATAATTAGTTTTAACATTATGCATCGAGAGTAGTTTATTATTTTATTCAATAATAATTTTATTTAAAATTAAACTTCTATAAGTACACCTATAAGATTACATAAAATTCGTCACATAAGTATGATA
>DWKL01003411.1:0-11545 GCA_018249415.1 Phareas burnsi
GCGCTCAGAGTCCGCCGTGACGTGCTTTTTGTTTCAGCTGAAGAGGTGCAGGGGCCGGGCACTCTTGCAATCGACGTAATGGCTTAGTCCACTCGCATTGTGCCTCATGTATATATGTATAAACTTGATAGGATTTGAGTCCTATCTGAAGATAGATAGTGTTTCTTTGAGCTGCAATCACTGTTCGACATCAGGTGGCCTGTATGCTTGTTAGCTATTCTTCAAACACAACTAAATAATATATTTATCAAATTTATTATTAGTGCTATCAATTTGACCAAAATATAATTTTTTTGGGTGGCTAGCTTTGAAGAGTTTGTATAAAAGTATTCCAAATAAGAATGTCTGTATTTATTACTATCACAACATATAACATAAGTATAACATAACATATAACATAAGAATCTCGCAGTGGCCCATAATTTTGCTTAGTGAAGCAATTGTTATTGGGAAAGAAAGATGAAAGAGGAGTGATTAAGTCTAGGCAAAAGGAACACATGTCACTCTCTAACCATGTGGATCAATGAGCTAAAGAAAACATCAGATACCTGTTGGATTCAAAAGGGAGAGGACCAGTTGGAATAGCACCAATTGGCGGAGACAATTTCCAGCAATGCACATGAAAAGGCTGAAAGATAGTCTTAGTAGTAGTAGAAAAAACAGTTTATAAAATATTTTATATAAGTATATTACGATGAGTTAAACTTACATGTCTATCGAAGGGTGACTGAGATCTTGCTTGTTCCGGTTTGTCAACACCAATGATTTTCAGGATCCTACAGGAGACTCCATCCAGTTTAGCAGTGCCTACAATTCCAGATTCTTCATGTTTTTGAAGTGTGGTATAATCCAACCTTGCCTTTTTTTTAAGATCCCTCCACGTCTACAATGTGATGAAAGTATCAAACAATTTTTTCTAGCTAAAAGGTATGCATGATAATTAAAAGATAAATAATCTACATTCTGCCACTGAATCACTGAATTGTCAGGGCCACAAGTCTTCAATATTTTTTTTAGTTGCTGCCATTCCTGTTGAGATTTTTTGTGGCCTAAGGGTCCACGATGCAAAGCATTTGCTAGCTTGATGTGGGTAGACATATAATCCACCAAACATCTGATCTGTTTATCAGTGCTCCGGGTTCTGAAATAGAGACATCACATATGAAATTTATAAATTGTAAGTATTCATACTTAAAGTAATGTCATTATTATCTTCATCAATCCTTTACTATCCCACTGCTGAGCACAAGCCTCCACTTAGAATAAGAAGGATTAGACCATAGTCCTCGACTTTAGCCAAGTAAGAACTGATTGAATTCACATACTTTTGAGGCTTACGGAGACCTCTCAGTCATGTAGATTTCCTCACAATGTTTTTCTTCACCATCAAAGTTAGTAGTCATTATTTTTAATACAACTACAAAATACCAGCGGGTGCAAGTTTGGAATTCAAACTTACCTCCACAATGTGAGAAAGTGAACTCTTACTACTAGGCTAACACAGTCAAACATGTAATTAAAGCTTATTATGTAGATTACCGAGTTTACAATCAATTGGTATACAAAAATTTAAAGGAAACAATAACATATATTAATACTCACATCCTTCTTCTAGAGTCTTCCATTATTAACAAAAATAATTTTCTCTTGACTCCGACGTTGGTTGGAAAATACTATCAGTTCAACTTCATGACTGTGATCATATTATCGTTATTATATAGTTAATCACCGGGAGGGGCCCGTAATTTTTAATTCCAGTTAAAATAATTATCAGAACATTCAGAATTATTTAAAACAGAAATGATATATAAGACTTCAGCATAGCATATACCATAGTCTTTAGCGTATAGATAGGACAGTTTATTTATTTAGATAAATCGATACACTGAAGGCTAGCAATAATAGTAAATAATTATAGTAGGTATAGTCTGTCCATTCAATTCACAATAAGATTGACTAATGTCAAAATTAGATATACGTTATTTTTTTTAAATAGGCTTCATGGCCTTAGATGATTTCTTTTTGGTCTAGCTTTATTTATATTTTTTCATTTTTGTTTTTTGAGAGATAAATTATCTTATTCTATAGAATGTACAAATTGAAGTTAAATACTGTTAATTTATGGTCAACATTTTTATGGATGCAATTTATAGGCCTACTTCCTATCTTGTGTTCGCGGTAAAAAATAAAGATTCTCAAAAAGTTGCCATTTTTATTTTATTACATAAAAACAGTTTTTAACATAAAACATTTTTTTTTTAATTTAAATCAGAAGTTAAATGAATATCATTTGAAACTAAATGTGCCACTAAGTCACTTATATGCAGAAAACAAGAATCATGTATGTAGGCTGCAGTTAAGTTAGGTAAAATAAATAATTTTTGGAGGATAAAAATAGCAAACGACCATGCATCCCACCAGATGGTAAGTGGTCACTTCGCCCATAGAACTCTATAATCAACGCTTAAATAGGATTGATGTACTTCCAGAGAGCTTCCACAAATTTGTGTAAGTTCTCAGGAATTCCATAATTTATTACCTTACTGCTGGTCCTGGGTCCCCCTCAAAATAAGCAGGCTATCTACGTTGAATACCATTTACCATACATTTAATGACTCGACGATCCACAGGTTACAAATGAAACCAAAGTCATCAAAGTTGGTTGGAAAGCCTATTAGTTTGAATCATGAAAAGAATTTGGTCCATTTGCTAAAATAACCTGTTAGGCCTTATTTACTCTAACCATAAAAGTTATTTCAAACATTTTATTTTGAACTTATAAATTTACGTTATTGTTACAAATACCTCGTTAAAATATTATTTTGATACCAATTTACTCGACGAGATCAATAAGGAAACTCAACTGTCACATCAGTTCCGTAGTCGGAAAGAACGAAATTGTAAATTTCTAGTTATACAAGTAGGACAAAATATTTACGCATCAGAAACAGTATTCGTATTATCGGCAGCAAATCAGGTTTTCATTGCATAGATACTTCATAAACACTGAGTCATTGCTGCAGTCGCTAAACGTAAAATAGCGTGTAACAAAAAATGTTTCATATCTCTAAAGGTCTTTGTCAAACAAATATTTAACGAGTATTAGAACTTCTATTTTTTTTTTAAACCCCAATGTCACTTTTAAAGGTCTGTCAAATGAGACCCCACATGCTTGTTTACTGAGATCTTTTTTCCCCCTTTTAATTGTATAGAGTTTTCCCCTAATTAACTTTTTCTAGTAATTTCAATACGCTATTGAGTAGCGGTTAAAATAACATAAACGATTACAAATTTCATCAATATAGTGCCAAGTCTCAGAATAAAATGGCATAAGGAGAAACAGACATGACGAAATTAAGAAGGGTTCACTTTCGACATTTTGGTACGGAATCCGAAAAATGGCGTGCAATTTGATGAAAATGAATTTACTTAAAGCGGTTTAGGTGTTCATATATAGTGTAAATGGACTGTAAATGGAATGGAATGGTGAAAATAACCATTAAACGTTTCTTTTCATGTATTGATTCATTTAAGATTTACAGGAGTTCTGCTTGGATATTAAGGAAAAGGCGGTCAATTCAAACAAAGATTTATGTAATTAATTATCATAACATCTTTTATTCTATATTATTATTTTAAATTTTACATGTTTAGTTCAAACATTAAGAAAGAAATAATATTTGACATCTGGATAATATACAGCTCTACTATGTTATGATCCACTTACAGTAAAAAATTATATTATTTATATATTGCAAAATATTCCATCGTTACATCGAATACCTTACAAGAATAACGAATTTGGATAGACAATCGGAGGTGGGAGAGAACAGAACACGAGACAAGTAAGTACACGGGTACTAACGCTACATCCACTGCAAACCATATTAAGAGTGCGTACCTCGACATTAACAAAATATATGTAGCTTCTGCTTATCCGCTAACCGCTATAATATATACAGAGACATCCTTCTACTGAATGATATTTTAAAAGTTTTTTTTATCACAAAGATTTTGTCTAACATTCTACGGAGACGTTAAAACTTGAGTGCACAACGGCGCGTCGCCCGTCGAAGCCGCGCGCACGGCTGGCGCGAGTCGCGGCCGGCGGCGGCACACGTTACAAATACTTATAAAAATAATGCACTCGGGTTCGACTCCCGCTAGGAAAGTTCGAACATTTTCACACGTCGTAAACTTACAAAACTACCCTCTTACACGTGTGCGGACCGCCGGCGGACTCCGATTACATTCTCATCTCGCATACATCGTTCCAAAATATTCCTACATTACGACAGTCCGACGTTCGACGAACACCGAACGCTATTTTATCGCCCTGTTGGCTCTACATCTAGCCTCTACTTTAAATTACAATTCTGATATTATTTTCTTATCACATAATTTGATGTAGGTGTGAGTGAAAGCTACATATAAAAATAACACCTCTCGTCGGACTGCACTTGAACAACAATCACCTGGACGTACACCGCGCAGCGCAGCGTGATCTAAATACGAGTGAAAAAACCGCAGGGAACCCCGCTAGACGCTCACACGACACGAACATTCGTAATTAGCAAATACATTATGCTATGGGCAGTGTTGCACGTATCACAGGATTACCGGATGGTGTCCGCGTCCGCGTTTATACTATACGGTTTCCTGCGATTTCCTCAAACTGAACTGACACATTTGAAACGACGCGCCGCAGAGTGCACTCAACGATAAGACGAAGCGAGCAATGTACACCGTACCGACAACCAGATCAGAGATATATACAATTTCATTTCATCCCTCGCCGAGAACCCCTCGCGTCACAACACTGTACACCCGAGAATACTCTTCGATCCTTCCCCTATATTATATATGATACATAAATAAAATACAATAAAATTAAGAATTAAATAAAAAACCGGCTAAAATATCATTTTGTGTGTTAATAATTCTCTATTCACTAATGTATCTCGCCTTTAGGCGAATTATTGCAACATGTTGACTAAAATCTAATTAACTATTATGATTATGCATAAGAATTGGGTTTTATAAGTAGTCGAAATGTACCAGAAACGAATACGTAACTGTATAAACATAAACACAGAGATTGCAACCCGGTACATGGTACATGGCAACATCGGTTCCACGACGAACGTGCCACAATGCAACGCAAGTGTCGGACGTAAATGATTAGACGCACATAGAAACACAGCAAATCCGATTGTATTGTGACAGTTCATAGTTATGACCAATTTACAAACAGAATGCGACGACAAACATGGAAATATCATTATTCGACTTACACAAACAAAGACAAAAATTAACAACCGGCGGTTTTATACTCTCAATGTATGTGTGAAACGGTGCGTAGATATAGTACTGGACATAAGTAACTTCATTCATTCGTGCGCGGCTCCCCTGCTTCTGTGCTACATCGACACGCGCGGCAATACTCCCGTCGACGAGTCTCGCGAACCAAATTGACAGTTGCCAATGTCAACATTAGAGATATTTCTATAGAAATTGACATGAGAAAACGTCAATATGGTTCGAGATATCTGGAAGAGCTACTGCAACAGCGGTCGGTCGAATAACCTCCCGTTGGTTGTTTCAAATTCATAAGCGTTTCCCGTTTTAATTTTAAATTACCATTACTTTACACGTGCACATAAGTGACTGGATTCACACAAAGCTAACCAGCGCAGCGGAGCGGCTAGAGGCGAATGAAATAACCTACATCAATGTTATACAATGAAATTTAATAGTCAAAATCGTTTAATAGCTAAAATTGTCGGTCAATGTTAGGTTTCTTCGCACAGCCGAGAACCACAATTACGATATTAAAAAAAACGTATATTCACTAAGCAAATAATTCAATTAAAACTAAAACAACCTTTACGTGGCAAAAATATTCTCCGAACGATAAATCAAGGCGTCCACTAAAGCGATTCGTTGAATTGACAAGGACGATTACACGAAAATCCCCGCTCGAGACGCGATCGACACCTCCGCTCGTCCGACCCCTCCGGCTACCCTCATTTCCACTAACAAATACAATATTTTATTCTAGATAAAGCGAAAGTGTATAATATTATAGAGAGGATCATTATCATACTATACAATAGAGAAACAGAAGAACATTATGGCTTGGCCTATCATAAAACGTACATTAGGCGGTATATCCACTCGGAAGCGTATGAACTAACTTTGCCATCGGGACTACATGTCCAGAAGTAACGGCCACGGTACAATCTGATTGCTTACGTTGCTAGCGCATTCTCTAACAGTGTGGCAAAAAGTGTGATAAACAACATTTTATATACAGCACAGAAATCGCAAAGGAGCTTGCAGTTCAACGGATTGTAACCCATCGCGCCATCTCTAATCAACCTGAGGGGAATCCTACCCTGAGCCCGATCTAATAGGGGAGAGCTGGGGCAATTGCCCAGAGTGCCAAAAATGAGGGGCAGAAAATTTAATTGCCCAGAGCGGCACAAATTAGAGGCGGCAAAATTGATACGGTTACACGAAGATTAAAATCTTCTAAAATAAAAAATACAGCGCTGACCACTGCAGGTAAAACAGTTAAGTTGGTTAAACATGCTCACGACTTGTAAGGTGTCATTGTAAACGGCGACAAAAATATTTTTGCCCGGAGTGACTAAACTTCTAGATCGGGGCCTGAACCTACCCGAGGTCGGCCACATATGCATTGCTACCGAGGACTAAGTTCGCACGCCTCGTGTCACTGTCTCTTTATCCAGAGTCACTCTTTAAACCAGAACGCAGCACCGTTATCATTGCTGCTATAAAACAGAAATAGGTGACGAGGATGCCTCCAAACTCGATCCACGGAAGCACGTCTCGTGGCAATCGATCCCATCGTTATACTAATCACTGGTCAAAACCAATCCCTACAGGACTGAAGGTCAATCTAAGGTCCGCACGGATGGGTTGGACTGAAATGGAACGTCTCATGCGCTACGGAATTCTATCTTTGCGCAGATATGGGCCATGTTAAAAGACTGAACGACACTAGTGGGGACGTTTGCCGCATGCATACAGTCGCGCACAAAAACGTGGTCACGCTCTTGACAGAGCCGTCGTAGTTATTACGTCACTAGCTTAGTGTTTTCATAGAATTGTACAAAATTGAAATGTAATATATTATTTTGTCTTTCATTTAATTAAAAAAAAAACTATAGATAATTGCGTGTAATCGATATTTAAAGAACGTTTACAGTTTACCAATTTTTAATGAAATAAAACAATAAACGAATAAACAAAACTTAATCAGATAAGGGTGAAATACAAAATGTAAATAGAGCTGTGTGCGCGACTGTACTGAATCCGCCCCCTCCCCTCCACCCCTCATACTTCACACAATACACCGACAAACCGCACCAGTATATTTCCTATCTTTTTACATGGCGCGAGTTACTATGACCGAAAAATATGTGATGTGGACTTCGTTAATAAAAATTCTCAAACAATTTCTAATCACCTTTCATATTTATCACTTAACCAATTATCGAACGCGGTTTAATTCTGTAAGATGTTGAGTGGACAATCAGGGTAGTGAAATCGCACAGCACAGCAAATAGCGAGGAAATTCGATCAAAATCGATGAACACAATCTCAACCATCCAACATACGGAACCCGTGAACCGAACATATCATGTGTAAAGACAGTCCTGCAGCGCCTCCTTCCAAGATAAGAAATTTTCAAATACATTTGCTCTAAATTTTATTATCATTAAATCTAAGTAAAATTGGAGTTAAGTTTTAATTTATTATACATAAGCTACGATAGAGTGGAAGAATTAAGAAATTTTCTATATATTGAGGTTCGGACCTTCACGTGTATTAAAAGTTAACTATGCATTTCATATGGATTATTAATCGGTAAACAGTTTTATCAAATTAAATTGAAAACATACTATACTGATGCAAAGAAGTAACACAAAACAAATAAAACAGATCGATCGGTTCGATATATACAAAATGATTCTCGAAATTATGTGAAATAATAGGAAATTTCGTCCGTAATCTCGACTAACAATGCTATTGGAGAAATAAGTGATTCCTATTACGAAATTCTGCAAATATTTTCTCACGTATAATTAATTCTTGAAAATGTTCACATCAATAAATTAACGGATATTGCATAAATATAAAAAACCGTAGCCAATATATAAAAGTACCTTCAAATTTCAGAGTACCCTCCAAACACGAATCAATTGACTTTACAACCTCTCCCACGCATATGACACATTCTTGCAAAATTTTGAGCAATTTTTGGGATGGAGCGACACACTGGGCTTACATAATACTATCAAAGGATACCTTTGATAATATATTTTCCTAGAATTTAAAAATGTAAACGAACAAAGGTACACACTCACTGAAATCGAATCTATTTTAAAATTAAATATAATTGTTATTTTTCCACACAATCATTTATTATTGCCAACTGGAGACTTACATGACTTACACATTCGATGTTCTCCAAATGATCTTTATGGGATTCCGTGTCCGAACCCTTCGACTAAGCGAGACAACAATATTATTTATAATCATGTTACGCAACTTTAGTGAGAATTATTGACCATTAAACTAATTGGCAAATAATCTATAGGACTTAGTGAGTCAAGTGAGAATAATTATTACAAACAAAACGAGATACAGTCTTCGAACAAGACAACAGACGGATTGGACAAATCTGCTTGTAACATACAGACAAAAAATCAACGTGACCAGAAATTATATATAATAATTTTCAATATGTCTATTGTTGAGTATCTTCGTGGTCGACGATCAACGTTATGATATTATCGAAAACAAACATCCATTGCCGACTTCGTGTAACTATGTTACACAGGTTGATAGAAAGTGATAATTAAAATGATGACACAGACGAACTAACGAAACAGACTCCTAATAATGATTTTAACCTAACCGTATGATTAGCTCGGATCAACGCGCCACACAAATGAGACAATATTCGCGGGCGTGACTACATAAAATCCATTGGACGACATATTAAGTGTCAATTTCGTTAATTTTATCAACGCCCAAATAATATATAATATTGTTGTTTTACTTCCGAATACAGTTTATCACATCCCCGAGCACTCGGCCACAATAACAATCGAACCCGCCGTCCAGCGCAGACGTTAGGCCACACCTCTGGGGCGAGCGCTACCAACTAAACTAACCCGAACCGACACACCGTACGTCTAACGATTGTTACGGTTTATCTATTTATTTATTTATAATGTATGTAATTTTAATATAACTAATAGAATATTTTGCAAGTACGTTTGAACGTTCGCCAGTCACTGGGCCCTACGCGATAGGTGCACTTGACGCGTCCAGTCCGGTATTGTCACAACATTGCATATTCGTTGTTATCTATGATCAAATCAGGTACCGACCTGCCGCTGTCCCAACCCTAATCATTCTTTATCCGAACAAGGGAACGATTTTAAAGAAATGCAAACGACGATAATTACATTTAATCATAAACCAAAAAAAAAAAAAAGAAACCTTCGATCACGTAGACTATGGTTTCCGTAGAATATAAATTAGCCTTAAAATACTGCCCGAGTAGGTAAGTCGCGCGTGACGTCGCAACGGCCGCACCCGATTGTGGTCTCTGTCGCCGCGGGTTAAGATCCAATTTGCAGCGAGCACCGTCACGTCGTTCGAATATTTATTGCACAAGATAATGTTACACGCACAAATGTGATAAATAGAGGCAGTGATTAGTTAATTTCACTGAGTCGCTATTCAAGACATCGAATGTAGACAGACAAATCGTTTTAAACAATAAAAAAAAAAATTAATGCCAGCCGAAATAAAAACGGTAAATCATATTGCTAATCTCAAAAACAGCGTTCCGGTAAACGATAACCCAGCAGTGCCCAGCAGTGCCCAGCTGCCTGAACCGAGGCCTTGTGATGGTGTCTTGACTTTGCACAAAAAACGCACGCCCACTTAAATTATGACACATATTAAACCTCTAAAAATGGCTAATGCGAATCCGTAGTGACCACGTCTCTAAAAATCTTACACCGAAACATCTAACGCTAACAAGATACCTAGTATACGCTAAAAAAAAATAAAAACAAATAATAATAATAATAGTAATTAAAAAAAAACAACTATAATTTACTTACACATTATGCGTACAAAAATCCTAGCCGACGTTCCCTAAACGCACTATCGATAATAAATAAAACGCATATCAATAAGATACATAAACATTGTACATATATAAAAAATCTTTTTTTTTTAAACATACCATTATACATACAACGCGTACGTACGCCCTACTAACCCTTATTAGACTCTCGTATATACAATATGTACAGGGGGAAATAAAAACAATTTGTACTTGCAGAAAAACCGTGAAAACGAAAGAGGAGAATGGGGAAATTTACAACCTAATACAAGTTACGTTATATGTTACAGTCGGCCGCCGCCCCTATCTCTCGCACCGCTTCGCGCCCGCTACCGGCTCTGCAAACAAATCAAAATACATCAATTAATTACACAATTGTAATTTTATACATATATTTTTTTTCATGTTTGAAGAGTTGCGAACGAGCGTGCAGGCCATCCGATGTTTACACGGTCACTGCAACCCATGGACACCCACGGCTAACCTCGAACAAAACTGAAGTTCTGTCTGAAGTCGTGCATAGATACTACTCCTGAGGACTGAGATGGTCGTCTCTCTGTAAGTGTGCCCGGCAACCGCACCTCTCCAACCGAAACACAAACTGCTTCACGGAGGATGAGGGCTGCGGTGGTATTTCCCCGGATGAATTATAGTTCTACCACGTCTACCATATCATTACACACACACAACTGTATATATATACAAATGTTTTACTTTTAAGTACATAAACTGGTGTGTATTTTTTATATGTTAGATGAGCACCAACTATAGGTTTGTATTTTTTATATGTTAGATGAGCACCAAACGAGCGTGCAAGCCAACTGATGTTAAGCGGTGACTGCAGGCCATGGACAGCCATGGACTAAAGTACTATCTAAAGTAGCATTATGGGTAGATGCGTCACCACTCCCGAGGACTAAGACGGTCGCTTCGCTTGTAAATATACCTGACACCCGCACCTCTCTACCCGAAACACGAGAATTGCTTCACGGCGGATCACGAGGGCGGCGGTATCTCCCCGGTCGAATAGCTCTAGCGGCAATGAAAGTTCCAGTATTTCTTGTCGATAAAGCGTTAGAGAAACCGGAGAATTGCTTCACGGCGGATCCTGAGTTCAACGGTGTTACGTTCCCGGTCGAACTATAATTTTATAACAGTTTTTGTTGGAGGAGGGTGGGAGGGGAGGGGGTTCTCAATATTCCTGACGTTTGGGATAAGGATCAGGTTATGTGAGATTTTTTTTCATTAAAACCCCTTCGGTGTTTACAATTCGCATGTAGAAAAGCTGCGAGATTTCAGAAAAACGCACCGATGCTTTTTTTGCGTTATGCCTTGAACACTGCCTGAGGGAGTAGCCCTCAGTCCTAT
>DWKL01003412.1:0-11544 GCA_018249415.1 Phareas burnsi
TGATGAATTATATAATATACAGAGTAATAACATCAGCCATGAGTATTCTTTCTTCATATTGTCCAAATCTATTTGTATAACAAATAGATTCGGACAATATGTATGTATGTAATGTATTTGGGTTATCATTTTATAATAACTACATTTTTGTGTAAGTAATAGAATTAGGGAGGCCATACACGATAGGGTTTGCATGATGGTTTTAACCTTGCATGCATAACCGACAGGCATAACCGAGTTTGATATAACAGATGACTGTACAGTTTTATCACATACACGCTAGGGTTTCCCTGTCGGTTATGCATGCACGGCTAAAACCATCATGCAAACCCTAACGTGTATGGCCTCCATTAAGTTAGATATGTGGCATGCATTTACGTACCAAAACTACTTTTCGAGATATGCCCAAAATGATTATTATTATGCTACTTAATAAGTAATTGACCACTTTTTAAATAATTATGCTTTTAATTCGAATTTTACTGTTTATAAAACCTCGAAATGTCAAAGTCGGCTAGATGTTGGATAACGGTATTTTGGCTTAAGAACGGCAGTTTAATTCAAGTGCCTGCTGAGGTACGTAACATTCTTGCCACCCAAACCAAATAGTACCAAAGTTATGTCTGAATCATATCATGTGTTGCTACCCGAGAACTGCGTTGGAACGTCTCATAAGTGATGCATATTACCAATCATTTATGGTTTCATTTACTGCATTAAATTATATATGAAGAATGTTTAATAAAAAGGTGTTCAGGCATAAATCAAAACTATTGTTTTTATTTATAACAGAGTTACTGAGAGCCCAAGGTAAAACTATGTTGTCGGGCCGAGATTATAAAAAGTCTCGTCTGAAAAATCTAACAAAAACAGCGCTAACAACATTACCAAGTAATATTATTACGGGTAAATATAATTGTTGTATACTGACAATAAATAGTATCTGACGTTCGGTATAGACCGCCATAGAAGGCGCATACGAGCATCCAGTCCACCTGGTGCCAAGTGGTCGCCCATGAACATCTGTAATCAACACCAAACTACCTGGTCTTTCTCGATCTCGAGGTTAGTTGATTTAAAGGGCATGAGTCCTGCCCAACTGCGGAACACATCACGGGGGGCAGTAAACCCCTTGAGAATTGACACTTCGAAATAAGTAGACCCTTGACTTACTCTATGAGCCACAGAACATAGGACAATCGCTTTCGTTGAGTATGATAACAATTCATGAAAATATATTAATTAAATTGGGGCGTCTAATATCAAAACAAATACAGTCTACGGTCTAATTTTCAAAATAATGGCAGTTTTAAAACCTCGTATGATTATTTTTACGATATGTATTTACGATGAATTTTAATTTGAATTTTAAATGACAATAGTTGCTACGTCATTTTAAATGAGGGTTAATGCAATATTTATTTAATTATATTTTCGTGTGTAGAATGTTATAGTGATTACAAGTTAATTTTCATTCTAAAGCACTTTTTTCAAGATTGACTATATTATTTGTTATTATTACTATTGACTACCCTGAAAAAAAACTTGTTTAGTCTGTACGGGCTAATTTCAAAAATAGAACATGAAACAACATATTTTGCTTTATACTGCGAAATGATTTAATTTCCCGGGTAAAATTCAAAGTTCTAATTACGAAGTTGGCGGGCGGAGCGGGGCGTTGCAAGTGTAGAGTAAAATTAAAGTTGCGTAAAAATGTAGCCAAATTTATTTCGTCATACTAGATACACTTGTTACAATACTTATAAGATACTTATTATACAAATGCCATTTACTTTCTTTACATTATTTTATGTTGTCACCAATGATCTAAAAACAAATTGATGTCAGTCTATGCTTAAAAATGTTTGAGCTAAAACTGCGACAAAAGAATGACGCATTGATTGTCATTTGGCCAAACAACTGAGTACAGTACTTATGTAACAACCAAATACAGATTATATAGTTATTTTGTGTGATAAAATTATATACATTGTGAATGTTAAAAAAATTCCACTCGAACTTCACTTGGCTCCAAAAGCATCACAAACATCACACTTCTTTCTGCCATATATTTCCCTCGCTACTGACACTCAAAATTGTGCACATATAAAGCATAGTACAAATTATCATTTGGTTTGACTGTGAACGAATATATTGTGAGGAAACCCATGTCTGAGTTTCTCATAAAATTTTCATAAGTGTATGAAGTCTACCAATGGGAACATGGCCAATATATGGGACTATGAGCTATAAAGATACGCCCCCAATGATTGATCGACCCTAGGACACTAAGCAAACAAAGATATTTATGTTTTGTGGAGTGCAACAAACTTGATATGAAAAATAATTGAAATGTGTGTGACCAAACTCAAACCCAGTATCATCATCATCATCAACCCATTAATGTCCTACTGTTGGGCACGGGTCTCCACCTGGAATGAGTAGGGTTCAATCATAGTTTACCATGTTTTCTCACAATGTTTTCGTGCACTGTTACAGCAAGTGATAATAAAGTTCTAACATGCACATAACTTTGAAATATCAGGTACATGTGGAATTTGAACACCGGACATCCAGCGTGAGAGCCTGCACACTGCTTTTATACCAGTATACTGTACATTTATTATGTCTAAGTGTGTAGACAATCATTAGTTAAAACCAGACATTGTATACATTTTAATATCCCATGCACATCAAATACTTAATTGCAACTATAGCCTATGGTTCTTTGACCACTTTCATTTCAACATCTTCTGAACTGGAATCTACATCATCAGGTTCATCCAGCAATGCTTGTAACTGGTGTATCGACGTAACCAAAACATGGAATTGTTTCTTCCTTAGAGCTAAACGGCTTTCTAGCTGTTGTTTTGTCGTTTCTAAACTACTCAATTCTGTTTTTAATGTACTCAGACGTTCCAATGTTTCTTTCCTATCTGGTTGTTCACTTATAACTTTTGCCAACACATCATACTCAATACGGTTCTTACGAACCGTCTTAGCTTGTGTCAAATCAGCTTTGCTCTTCTCTATATTTGTTTTAGCTATTTCAATACCAGTTTCCAGTATTTTTGAGAGGCTCTCATAGCTATTTAATTCAGCCGCCATCATTTCTGAACCCAATTGGGATTTAGTCACAGCGAACTCACACTGTGCTAGTTGAGCCAGCATTCGATCATGAGTTGATTTACTGGAATGAAAATAATAATGTGTGATTTATTTTACTATGATACCAAAAAAAATATTAGGACTCTATAATTCTGCATTAAAATATTCTAAGATGTTAAGTTGTGATGCAATGGCATGTTATATACATGTAGAATAAATAAACATGCCCAATGTTGCCTAAGAAGATTGAAGAAAATTACATTTTAATAGATGATAGAACTATTTGACCAGGTAGGTACCACTACCACTTTCACATTCGCCGTGAAGCTATTGTGTTGGAAAGGTATGGTTGCCGGGATACTTACACGCGAGACGAACATCTTAGTTTTCATAACCAGGGACACATCCTTATATGACCTCAGATATGACAGAAAGTAAAAAGCATGATCAGCCAGTTAAACTGGTTGATAATGCTTTATGACATCCGGTTCGTGCTACTTTTGGCTTTCTTTGAATCATTCATATAAATGCAAATCTGAGCTTACGCCTTGCGGTTTATATATACAGTAGTAAGAGTGAAATTCTAACCTTTCTTCAGCTTTCTCATCCGCGCTGTTACACCATTTTATTAAGGTCTTCAGTAACACATTCAGTCTTCGATCGTCTCCAGTTCCATCTCCGTCTATTAGAAGTCTTCTTCTTATTACATCCTCTGAATAAAATCATAAAAATATACATTACAATTGTTGTTTTAATTTAATATACAAATTGGACATTAAAGTCAATGAAGACACTTGCCATCACCCATGATCTGTTTAAGAATACTCTGTTGGAAGTTTTTAGAAATTCAAATAATCTTATACTTTTTGGTTAAACTTTAAACCTAAAATCGGCGTCGTCAATATAACCTAAATACAATATGTTTGTCATTTTGACAAGTTTGAAAGTTAAGTGCAATTCCTTGAAATAATACCTACCTCTCCTAAAAATCTTACCAAACCTCTGTAAATTATATCAAGTTTATGATTTCTATCAAATATTGCCAATAGTTTTTGTTAAGCAAAATATTTCTATGTTTTGTAACTATATATATCTTACACTATGGGTAAATAAATCTGTTTGCTAAGTATTTATGCTTACTGCCTCATACTTGTTTTTAAACGCTCGCTATAATGTCATTCATCCGAATGTTAATGTTTTGCTTTTATCCAGCCCACCCAAGCCTTGTTGCATGAAATTATGGCTGTTTCTTACATTTTTTGTAGAATTCTCCGAAAATTTGCCTTCCAGTCGATAGTTTTTACGTAGATGCGCACAGACTTTGGTCACAACCATGGAGAACGAGACTTTTAGTGATAAAGTAGAGGCCTACTTTTCGGAACTCGGTCGATGGTTATTATCGCGACAACGATTTATTTATTTTATGTATTAATATATTTCTTATTAAGTACAATAGTTATAAGAAACGATTCAATCTTTTTGTGTGAATTATGTGAGTGAATACGTATTTTGGTGTTGGGTTTTAGGAAGGTGTGGCGAGGAATCATTTTGGGGCAAGTATTATCGTTGCTGCTAAGCGGCAAGTGTATCTTGACGACGCTGTTACAAAGCGCTACTTGGCAGTTCCCCATCACGGGCCAGCTAATAGTCCCTTACGTAGTGCTATTTGTCCTATTCGCGCCCACTTTGCTGTGTAACGGTGTTCAGAAATTGGCAAAGTAAGTTAATATGAACTCATTTCTGATTCTCATTTCAATCACTACTGTTTATATAAAAGCGAATTTTATATATAAATTATTTGCAAGAACATTGTACAAATAAGATATTATTATCAATATTTTTGTTACTTTGTTTATGGTCACTTAATTAGAACTTGTATAAGCAATAATAAAATGTCTGTAATTGCTGTGTCATAACCCGTTATTTTATGTTGCTTTTACATTTAATGTACAAAATATCTATTTTAGGCAATGGTGGATAGTCATCATAGCATGCAGCCTGGATGTGGAAGCCAACTGGCTCCTAGTCATGTCTCAGAGGTTTACGTCTGTGTTGAGCTGACAGCTGCTAGCCTGCAGCGGAGTTGGGGCCGCCTTGGTTGGAGGGGCCTGGAGGGGGCAGAGGCTCGGTGTTGCTCACGTAGCTGGTGCCACACTGGGATTGATGGCCGTTGTTTGTGTAGTGTGGGCTGATGTGGAAGGAGCCCCAACTGATGGTATAACTGTGTAACTTTTACAAAACATCCATCCACCTGCTTTATTTCTTAGTTTACGGTTGGTAGACTCTTCCTGGTTCTATTACTGAGGCTCCACCGCCCATATATTTCAGGCCTATAATGATAAGATATATATATATAACAACAATGACCACTTATAGTTAGACTAAACTTGACTCGTAATCTGCTGTGAAGCAGTTTCTGTTTCAGTCGGAGAGGTGCAGTTGCCGGGCACACTTACAGCGAGGTGACCATCTTAGTCCTCAGAAGTAGTGATGCATCTATGTACAACCTCAGATAGAAGTTAAGTTTTCTTTGATGATATATATGGATGTCTAAGGTCTGCAGTGACCACTTAGTATCAGGTGGTCTACAAGCTTGTTTGCTACATTTTGAACATAAAAAAAAGAAATGTATTTAGGAATATTCTGCTAAAGATGTATGTAAATTCAATAAATGTAAACCAATGCTTACTCTGGTTAAAACCTAATATCAGTGTTGATTTCTAAATGGTGACATGTGACATTAGCCATAAGAAAATTCTATTTCCATTGACAAGAAAATTGAAATTTCTTGCGGAACTGTCTGATATCTTTGAGGTCTGTGAGCCATCCAATTACAAAAAAAATAGAAATTTCTTGTGAATCATTTTGAAAACCATGACTTCCATTTGGCCAGTGCGTTTATAAATTGCTAACCCTGTGTTTCTATTATAAATTTATCTTTCAGATTCAGACAGACATGTAGATTTTATTTCTACAATGACTGTTTTTCTAATTACGCCTCGTCCTTCCACTGCAGGCAAAAATCAACTTGTGGGCGACATGCTGTGCTTGGCTGGTTCCCTTCTCTATGCCATGGTGACAGTGTTGCAAGAGATGATGCTTAAAAAGCAATCCTGCTCCGAGTACTTAGCACTCCTCGGGTTTATTGGCAGCGCTATGTCCTGTACCCAAACATTTTTCCTCGAGTTCAGTGACCTGATGTCGTTCAACTGGTATGAGATTGACACAATAGTACACTTGGGGAGCTATTGCGGAGTGCAGACAGTGTTTCAGATACTCCAGAGCTTTATGCTGCGAGATGCTGGCTCGATTATTTTGCATCTATCGTTTTTGTCTGCGGACTATTACACCCTTATTGCTGGGATGTACATTTTTCAATTTAAGGTGAGTTTTTCTTAAGTAATTAATCGTTTTTATTTATTCTTATATATTCAATTAAAATATCATCATTAACCAATTAATGTCTGAATAAGAAGGTTAGGCCATAGTCCATCATGCTGGCCAAGTGCACTTTGGTCGACTTCACACACCGTCGAAAACTACAAAGAACTCTCAGATGTGTAGGTTTCCTTACGTTTTCTTTCGCTATAAATTCGAAAATTTAGAAGTATCTACAAGATCGAACCCCGGATACCCGGCGTGAGAGGCACTAGGTTAGGTGAGAACTAGGCTTTATATAACATACGTGTTATCATAACATTAATTATTTTTTAAAATTGAGTTTGGTCTTCAATTCCTCGCGCTGTACTTCCTATCGAATCCTGGACATTCAGCGTGAGAGGCTGGAATCTTAACCACTATATAGTCCTCCCACCTAGTACAGGGGCCCTTGCAAATAGTGTGTATCTCTTTTGAAATGAATAAAACATTTTTTTTTAATGGCACTTTTTATGTAATATACGTATTTAGCAGCAGTATTTAAGTATTACAACATTAATTCATAATTTTTACATTGAGTTCGTCCTTCAGTTCCACGCGCTGTACTTCCTGTCGTACTTGCTCGCGGTGGTGGGCGTGTTCCTGTTCAGTGCGCGCGCGGCGCGGCCCCCGCCCCCGCTGCCTCAGCTTGTCCACGACGCTCAGCAGCCGGACAACGTCTCCATGTAAGCACTAAGCCTCCTTAATATCTAGAGCTGGAACCTAGGTGGTTCGATTTCGAATGAGTTCGTACATTCATCGTGGCTCGAAGGGAATATCACGAAACATCACAAGGGCAAGAGGGGGAGTTATTTTTTCATTGAACGTGCGATGTCTAAACCGTAAAGCGGTGTGTGACTGAGTCGCCGTTATGCCAGGGAACGATTTCCTTTATTATTTTTATGCCAGTCAGAAACAACCTGCTACCTTAATATCCGTTTGGACATTTGCATCACGGAGCTTAATTTTCCAGAATTAAATTAGATTATACCTGTATTTAAATATAATAGTCTGATTTTTTTTAAGATACTTTGTATCAAAAAAACACATGAGTTTTTGGGTAGAGTGGCTGTCTCAAACCTTACCATGTATCACCAGGGAAGAAGAGGGTTAAAAGATACAAAGAAAACACGTGATTAATGGGCGACCTCCAAAACTCCACCACAACTACTCCTTTTAGTAGGTCCGTCTAGGGACGTACCTCCGTCGCCCTCATACTCCGCCGAGGATCAACTCTTGCGTTTCGGTTGGAGATGTGTAATTACCGTGTATATTAAGCGAGACGACCACCTTAGTCCTCGGGAGTAGTGACGCATCTACGTACCATCTCAGATAGGACTCAAATGCGGTTATATTTGGGCCACAATGACTGCTTAACATCAAGTGTCCTATACGCTTGCTATTCTTCTCAAATAAAAAAAACTAATTTTACTTTATAATGCAAGTGTTAAGTCTTATTGTGTTCTATTTTGAGGATCTCTCTTCTTGCCTTTAAATATTATATCATTTTTTCAGGGAGTATACAGTACCTACTCTCGATTGCATACCGCTATCCGAGGGCTTGGAGCCGCCAATGAGTCGAGACACAACATTCACTTCGTTTCTCGGGGGGCCTCAGACAACCATGGCAAACGGAACGGCGCCGTTCGGCCACACGAACTGCACCCAGAACGGAACGAAGGATGCCGCACAAACCTAGCGCGTAAGTCCACGTAGTAAGGTACGTTTTTGTGATGACTGTCTGCAAGTTGTGAAGGATTATTATCCGAAGTAATCAAACTTCGATTTATCCGTCTTATCATTTGAAGGTTTATTGAAGTATTAACTACGTATAACACAAGAAATCAAAATGTATTTTTGTTAATGGTTCGGAATACCGCAGATCAAATACCAAAAAAAATACAACAAATCCATACATTTTGTCTGAGTGTTATAAAGGATCATTTTTATTCGATGTAATCAAATTTCGTTGACCGTTTTGTCATTTGAGGGTTTATTTAAGCATTCAGTTTAAAAAAAAACAAATTGTACTGTCTTTTTTATAAATGGTTTGGGAATACCGCAAATCGAATACCAGAAAAAGATATTCAACAAATCATAGATTTTTGGCTACACTGTGAGACCGGACCAAGGTGATCTTGGTCGAACTGTCTTTTGTACGTTATTCTGTGTTAAAAATTAAGAATATAGAGTGAGTGTTTTTAAACATTTTAATACAATTATAAAACCGATAAAATAAGCGAGTATTTGAGATCATTTTATTTTTTATATAAGCGTCAAATCTATGTAAGTAAAGGATAACCCTTTCTTATATAAAAATGTTTCAAATTAATAATAATTTCAAATTTACTAATAATTAAATTAATAATAGTAATGTTTCAAATTAATAATAAGTTGAAACATTTTTTAAATTAAATTCCAAAGAAGAATTTTCAACGCGCAAACTTAAGTACATACAAGATATTTATTTTTTAAATTTTGGATAAGATAATTACCAGCATACATTATTATGTTTTATTAAAAATAGATTGTAGAAATAGACAATCTATAAGTTTATATTTGACATTTACTCGTATGTAATTTATATCATACATAGACGCACGGTAAGTGTGTAAGTGTCTTCATCTCGCTAGGAATAAATATTTGGTAGAGGACATTTAATTTTATACGTAGAAAATAAATACGAAATATTTAATTGAAAATATTTTAGTCGGAATTATAGAAATAATGCTAGCTCAATAGTTTTTATTTAGGTTTAAGTTATTTTTCTGGCCAGTTTCTAAAATGAAATTCAATGGGAACATATTTTATGTAATACTAGTATCTCGTTTAAGGTGCTTACCGATTCTGTAATATTGATCTGATACCAATCTTAATATTAATTAAATGTAGACCAGCGTTAGAAAGTGCATGCAATTTTGAGCCCTGTAACTTTTATAATAAGCAGTGAAATATGATTCTTGATAAATCGTTTTGATAATTGCTAAATCATATACCCTTTAGAGTGTAGGATACACTTACATCGGGCCTTGTATTTCTAAAGCTGAATATCAACCATTCACTGAACAGTAAGTATGGCTCCGTTGCTAGCTTTCGCACTATATTATAATATTTTAATTAATATTATGGTATAATGTGTAAATATTAGCAAACATTGGGAAGTTTTCACATAGATAACACATCGGAGTAAAGAGACCCTCAAGACACGAATAATCTCCACCGTTTGCGCCTCCCCCGTGTGAAAACACATTCAGGCAGCAGTCAAGAGGCTACCCTCAAGACCCGAATAATCTCCACCCTTTGGCAATAGCCAAGAAGGTATCCTCGAGGTCTGAATAATCTCCACACTTTGCCCCTTCCCTTCCTTGAGAACACGCCCAGGCAACAGCCAAGAGGGTACCATCGAGGTCCGAATAATCTCCACCCTTTGCCCCTTCACCTCCTTGAGAACACGCCCAGGCAGCAGCCAAAACGCTATCCTCGAGATCCGAGTAATCTTCACCTTTCCCCCCTTGTGCTACATAGTGGCGTAGGTTGTCGAGGTTAGCCAAGAGTAGAACCAGTAGAATAAAACATCCCTAATACGTATCAACAACATCATCATCATCAACCCATTAATGTCCCACTTCTGGGCACGGATCTCCTCTCAGAATGAGAAGGGCCAGGCCATAATCCACGCTGACCAACTGTGGGTTGGTAAGTTTCAGTTAACAGTTACATAAAAGGTCAAATGACATGTTACCTTGATGACAATGAAGTTTATATTTGAAAGCGATGTTCCAATGAAAGTTTCAGAAGTGCAAGGCTCCTCTTCCTTGTAGCAGCCTCTAGGAATATTACGATATAGTTAACGTTAGCGCACATTGAAATTACTCGATATTAATACGCTAGACACATACTTTTTAACGAATATACTCATTTTAATAGATATTTAACTGCAATAACGACCACTATGGAATTATAATCGAGAATTGAAAACGGTAACTGCCATATATTCGAATTTTTATGAAATTTTTGAATCCAATTGATAAAATAATTATAGTTAAGATTTAGCATGTTTGTATGGATTTTAACGTAGACTTCTAGCGACAAGAGATGTTAGTTACTGAATATAAGATATTAAATATAATGCGCTGTAGTTTGAATAAAGATATATTTGCTCTGAAATCTATTTGCTGTCCGTTCTTTTTGGAAGTCTAAGACGAGGCTACGTGGCAAAGATTTTAATTAAAGCACGTTACAAATGTTTACTGTTCGTCTGAATGTTTGTTTGTCTTTAAGTCCTCGGCACCCATAATGCTTTTTGAAATCTATTCTGTATGTGTAATTAGAGAGATGCTTACTTTTGTATGTTAGAAGAGTAGCAATGTCACCCTTAACACATTGACATTGATTGCGGCAAACTCACCTGTCGTGTTTCACTATCCGCGCCACCCGTGCGGCTCGCACGCGTACGGTGCGTGCCGCCGTACTGGAACACGCCTGTAGCGTCACGCGCCGCACGGGTGGATCGTTTCGAATATTAGCCGCCGCAGTCAATGTGTTAAGCTATAGTGCCGTTACCATACCATAACCACATCTCGAATTGTGGCCAAAAGTAAGTAATTTTTAAATGTGAGACTAGAGGTCATGTTCAATAGTTCGAGGTATCAAAAATAAATCCACTTTCACTTTCATATGGTAAACTTTTAATTCGTGTTTTATTGATTACGAAAACTTCAAAATGTCGAAAGTGGCTCGATGTTGATAACGGCCCTTTAGCTTAAGGACGGCAGAGCAACCATGGATGCTACTTGATGTTAAATGGTCATTGCAGCATTGAGGGCGGCGGTGGTATCTCCCCGGTCGAACTGTAGTTCTACCATATATAAAACCCTAACTTGGTAATGTAATTTTTAATGATTACGGTATTCACTTTGACAGTGTAAATCATATATTCATGAAATCCAAGTGGCCTCGTTATAGATCTTCAAGAACTAAATTAATTATAATATTTTAAATGCTGTGATTGAATATGAT